>PVIC010035580.1:0-18949 GCA_004025085.1 Thryonomys swinderianus | reverse complement strand
TGTGGTATTGATTGCTGGTGGGCGTGAGTCTCCATGCCCAGCATTGTATGTGGTTACTGGGGATCGAACTCAGGACCTTGCACTTGCGAGGCAGGTGCCGGAACCACTGAGCTAACCCTCCGGCCCGAAAAACAAATTTTTGATAAAGCTTTTGCAGATTTAGAATCGGATCAAGTAAATGGTTACTGATTTGCATTACAGTGGTAGGGACTGGATATACGCAAATATATAGACAATTTTGGCATTTTTGCAAGGCATTCTGTTCGGGGCAAATTGTTTTTATCAATAACAAATTTGAACAAGTGCAATTGGTATGGAACTGTTACAATACGCACAGAAGCATAAAGAGCTATGTTATGGAGTGAAGTTAGTTACTAACAGTACTACAACAATTATGAGGCTTACCGCTCTGTGATCTTTCTTTTAAAAAGCACTTGAAACTGAAGGAGCGTTTAGCAACTTTATTTTCTAGGAATCCTACTAATACATTTTCTTCTATATCTCCACTTCTTTAAAAACAGAAAGAAACAAAGATGAAAGCTTATCTGGATATAGGATTGGAGTCATTGGGCTGCAATGAGCTTTTTAGAGAGCACAGTTCCTCCAGAAGGAGCCGAGCACTGGGTCTGTGCACAGCCACGGCCCTCCAGCAGCACTCAATGACACTTTCCAACCTCTGCCCAAGGACAGAGTCAGTGAAGACAGCTGCTGCCAGGGAGGGGCGCAGATTGTGAGCTACCACGGCATAGAGCACGTACTGCCGCTCCCCAGAGTAGGGCACGTCCTGGGTGGTCATTTGCCAGAGAGTGATAGCGAAAGAATAGATGTCGGCTTTGGTGGTTATGGGCTCTCCTTTCAGGAGCTCTGGGGCTTGGTGGGTGTATGTGCCTCCTAGGTGGTAAGGAAGAGTCTGGAAGCACTGCAGATCTTCTAGCTTCTCAGAGCAACCAAAGTCACCAATTTTACAGACGTCCTGTTCATTGATCAAAATGTTTGCTGGCTTCAGGTCCAAGTGCACGATGCTCTGCGAGTGAAGGAAAAGCAAGCCGTTTACAACATCTAGGGAGTACTTCAGACATTTCACCAAATTGAACTGCTTTCCTTCACGGTAGTGTGGCTCCCTTGCCTTCTCCTCGAGATAGCTGGTGGCACCGTAGATGGCTTGGTGTAAAGTGATATTGCCTCCAAACTCCATGATTATGGTACCCAGACTATTGGAGCCTGCGGGCGTTCGAGTGCTGGCAGCCACCACCCTCACGATGTTGTCGTGATGCAGCCTGGCGATATTGAGCTCGGCCCAGAAACTCCGCTGAGATGCTCGTAGGTTCTTGGTGCGCTTGCTCACTTGCTTTATGGCCACAGGAACACCGTGGTAAGTTGCCTTGTACACTGAGCCAAACCCTCCAGTTCCCAACCTGTGGAGCAAGCACACCTGTTCCCAGTCGATGGAGCACCAGGCCAGCCGGCGTGGCAGCCGTGGGGCCCGGGGAGGAGTGGCCCCCAGGAAGAGCTTCCCTGCCTTCCCAGGGAGCTCAGAGGGGCTGCTGCAGGGCCGAGAATCCACTGATGGACTCAGTTCTCTAGGGAGGTGGCGGCACAGGGCCAGTGGTGAAGGCATCACACTCCCCACGGGTCAGACAGGACAGGGACACTGGCGAGGAAAGGAGCAGGAGAAGCCTCAGGGGTGTGAAGCATGGCTCCTCACCCCTTCCTCCATCTAGCCTTTTTCTCTTTGTTTTTGCCAAATGAGCTACGTCTGTGCTGTCACTCAGCAAGGGTTATCAGGTGGGAGAAAATCTGAATGATCCACAATATTCCTTTCAGATGAAGAATTTCACACTTAGTGTAATTCTTTTTTTTTTTTTTTTTTTTGAGACAGGGTCTCACTTTGTAGTTCAGGCTGGCCCTGAGCTCACTATGGTGCCCAGGCAAGCCGCCGCAAACTCAGCAATCCTCCTGTCTCTGCCTCCCGAGTGCTGGGATTACAGGCGTGAGCCACTACGCCTGGCATTGTGGTATGCGGTGTTGATTGTTGGTGGATGTGTCTCCACGCCCAGCATTCTATGTGGTTACCGGGGATCGAACTCAGGACCTTGCGCTTGCGAGGCAGGCGCCGGAACCACTGAGCTAACCCTCCAGCCCTAGCGTAATTCTTATTAAACAAAACAAAACAAAACAAAAAAACTTCTCATCGTGTAACAGCACCCAGCTGCCCCAGGATTCACTCCTTTTATTTTTCACTTTTTTTTTTTTGAGACAGGGTCTAACTTCTGAAGTTCAGGCTGGCCCTGAGCTCACTGTGTAGCCCGGGCAAGCCTCGAACTCACAGCAATCTTCCTGCCTCTGCCTCCCAAATGCTGGGATTACAAGCATGAGCCACCATGCCCGGCATTGTGGTGTGTGGTACTGATGGCTGGTGGGCGTGAGTCACTACTCCTACATTTGTGGTGTGGCTACTGGGGATCAAGTCGGGGACCTCGTGGTTGCAAGGCAAGTGCCAGAACTACTGAGCTAAATCCCCAGCCCTACACTATTCTTTAATCATAATAAAATTTTTTTCAAGTCTCACCCAGTGAACATTATCAGGCTATAGACTGAAGAGACAATGAAATTGCTGCACACTTTGTAGGCTATAATGATAATACTATTCTCCAGGTGTACTGAATCACTTTCAGCAGTTATTGACTGCAGGTGTTGAAATATAATCAGCAGCTATTTGTTGGATAATTAGGTACAAGACTCATATGAATTAAAAATTGAAACCTGAAAGTAATTGACTCAGATAGAATCACTGATTCAGGTCAAATCCTATACCACCGAAGTTCATCGGGGAAAGAAGAATTTTATGGCTTTGTTCTCTTTATATAGAAAATTTATAATACTTCTTAGCAATATATTGATCTCCTAAAAATCCTTCCTTTCCAAGGCAACTCAACCCAAGTGGATTCACTTGCAAGAAAGATTCTAGACAGATGAGTTACAGAGTTTTGAAGCACAGCTGGGGGAGGTAAAAAAAGAACTGAAATGATTGAAGTGATAAGCAAAGTTTCAAATAATAACAAATGTGGAGGAACTATAAAAGAGAAAAATTTCAAAGCAATAAGATTGAATAAAATCACTAATATATATATACATATATCAAATTAAAATATCAAAATTAAGTTCAGGTTCTGGTTATCAAACCATAAATTCTCCCTTTCTAATATTTATAATAAGCATTAATTTTATACCATATCTTTGGATGAAAGAGCAACACTATTGCCCTATTTCTTTTCTTTCATTTCTTTTATTTATTTATTTTTTTTTGAGACAGGGTCTCGCTTTGTAGTTCAGGGTGGCCCTGAGCTCACTATGTAGCCCAGGCTAACCTCAAACTCACAGCAGTCCTCCTGCCTCTGCCTCCCAAGTGCTAGGATTACAGATGTGACCACATGCCCAGCATTGTGGTGTGTGGTACTGATTGCTGGTGTATGTAAGTCACCACGCCTAGCATTGTGGTATGTGGTTACCAGGGATCAAACTTGGGACCTTGTTGCTTGCAAGGCAGACACCAGAACCATTGAGCTAAATCCCTGGGGCCACTATTACCCTATTTTTAAAAAACACAAAATTGGGCCGGGGATTTAGCTCAGTGGTTCCAGTGTCTGCCTGGCAAGGGCAAGGTCCAGAGTTTGATCCTTAGAAATGCTGGGTGTGGTGGCTTATGCCTGTAATCCCAGCAATCAGCAGGCAAAGGCAGGAGGATTGGTATGAGTTTGAGGCTAATCTGGGCTAGTGAGCTCAGGGCCAGGCTCAACTACAAAGTGAGACCCTGTCTCAAGAAAACAAAAACAAAAACAAAAAAAACTAACCTTCCCCCACAAAATTTTTAGAATCTACATTTTTAAAAAACAGCTATTTTATTGGTACATTTTATATACACATTATGATCACAGTCAACACTGAGAATTCGTAACAGTACATGCTACTACTTAATTCTCATTTTCCCCATTCTCCTACCCACCACAACAGGATCTACATTTTTTTTTTTTTTTTTTTTGCGGTACCAGGGATCAAACTTGGGCCCTTGTGCATCCAAGGTTGGCACGGTACCACTTGAGCTAAATCCCCAGCAGAGGATCTACATTTTAAAATAAATGCACATAGGTGATATGTAATCACATTTTATGAAAACAGTTTTATGCTCTGAAGTGTATTGATTCTGAGGTTAAGTAAATAATCATGTTCTATTTGCATAGGACATTTTAAATCCATGTAATCGTAGAAAAGGATTTCTATTCTATGCTCTGTGGCTTAGTATGTCATCTTATGTATATTCAACTTATTTGAGCCTCAATCTTTTCATATAAGAAAATAGGATAATAATTATTACCAAAATGAACTTATTTTAAAATAAAAGTTGTGGGGCTGGAGATTTAGCTCAGTGGTTCCAGCGCCTGCCTCGCCAGTGCAAGGTCCTGAGTTCGATCCCTGGTAACCACATACAATGCTGGGCATGGTGACTCACGCCCACCAGCAATCAATATCACATACCACAGTGCCAGGAGTGGTGGCTCACGCCTGTAATCTCAGCACTCGGGAGGCAGAGAGAGGAGGATTGCTGAGTTTGAGGTTTCCCTGAGCTACATAATGAGCTCAGGGCCAGCCTGAACTACAAAGCGAGGCCCTGTCTCAAAAAAAAAAAAAAAAAAAAAGTTGTGGAACTTTGCCCAGATTAATAGCAACAAATATTGAGGGGGGAGGGGGGGAGAGAGAGAGAGAGAGGGAGAAAGAGAGACTTGAGAGGCTGAGGCAGGAGCTGAGCTTCAGCCCACAAGTTCAAAACCAATCTGAGCAAAACTGTAAGACCTTATCTCAAAGGGAAAAACAAGTAACCTATGTAATGTTTCAGTATAAATACAGGTCTGTGCAACTGTATTAAATCCGAGTTAGAAAAGGATGAGTAGAGAAAATTTTAAAAAGTAAAAACATATCTATATTGCAAATGGATTTTTTTATATTTTCCTCTTTGTAACAAATAAAATAATATTGTTATTGCTTAAATTTAAATTTGAATCCTGATTTTGATCCTACAAATGTATGCACTATAATAATAGAGACCAAATACTTGGTTCTCAAAAATAAAAAATCCTGGCCATAGCAGCGAAGAGCAGAGGCTGTAGGGCCAAATGGCCTCGGTTTCTCATCTGCAGAAGGAGGGTAAGGTGTCCTCCTCAGGATTGTTGGGAGGATCAACAGAGCCTCAACTGCAACTGAGATCAGAATTTACAGGTTATGATACCTAAATGCTAATTATTACTTATGACATTCATAAAAAACCAACTGTGTAATATGGTTTAAAAGAATTTTACAGGACTGAAGTAATTCATTTCATTGTAAATTAATGTCTGAGTATTTCTCTTGTCTTGCATTTTAAAGTAAAAAACATACAAGGTAGTTGCATTACTGGTATGTATCCAAAACGCGGAGTTTCATTCAAATACATTAAGCTTTTGTGATTTCTCAAAGGCTCAGAGCAAAACAAATACTTCTTGGTTGCCCCGCAGGTACTACGTGGAATTGTGAAGACCAACGAGAGAAAGTGAAGGGACTGTTGACGCCTCCCACTATTTTTTAGCATAAAGACTTCGCGTTTTGGCTCTTTTGGTAATGTCTTTCAGTATCAGGCAAACAATAGCGTACTTATCACGAGAGCGGGGGCCCTAGATTACGAAATAGTTCATTTCATTCTAATTAAAGAGCCTGAGCAAGAGCTGTCGCCGCCCGGAAACAGGAATTCGTGGGCGAAGCCGTCACTCCCCTCAACAGACCACCAAGGGGGCGCTCAGCTCCCCCTCTGGTTACACAGTAACATTTCTTTCTAGCTCAGAATCACCACGTTATTTTCGGAAGACATATTTAAAAGGCCGTGCACAGAAACGCGCAGGATCGCCCAGCCAAAGGGCGACGGCCGCGTCAGCGCGTGCGCGCTGGGACGCGTTAGGGTCTGGCTGCTTCAGTGATCTCGGATTACAGACCCATTTCAGACCGGGAAAAATGAGAGTAGAAGCCTTAAGATCGTTGATGTTTTGTGTTTATATTAACAAAGGTGAATTAAGGTGAAACATTCAATTTTGCCTTTTTTTAGAAAAGTGAAAATATAGATGAATAATATGTTTTAGTATCAATTCCAGTGCAAAGACTAGTCAATCCTGAACATGTCATTTTGTTTAATCAAGTGGCATGAGAGTATTGACATTCTGAAATTTGAGTTCTATATCTAGTAATACAACATACAACATAGACTTACTTTCATGCCAGAGAAGTCCGTATAGGGCTGCGTGGTTTTTTTTTTTTTTTTTTTTTGAGACAGGGTCTCGCTTTGTAGTTCAGGCTGGCCCTGAGCTCACTATGGAGCCCAGGCAAGCCTGGAACTCAGCAATCCCCCTGTCTCTGCCTCCCGAGTGCTGGGATTACAGGCGTGGGCCACCATGCCCGGCATTGTATGTGGTTATCGGGGGTCGAACTCAGGACCTTGCGCTTGCGAGGCAGGCGCCGGAACCACTGAGCTAAATCTCCAGCCCAAGGGCTGCGTATTTTTTTAATGTCTGGTGCAAATCCTGGGGGAAGGTAGTCTCGGGGTGTAACTTCTGCAACTACCGAGTTCTGACTTTTCATTTAGCTTGGTTGCTATCACCTGGGCTGCTCACATGGATTTTGCATTTTGACTTTTTTTTTTTTTTGTGAAACAGGGTCTCGCTCTGAGCTCACTATGTAGCTCAGGCAAGCCTCAAACTCAGCAATCCTCTTGCTTTTGCCTCCCGAGTGCCAGGATTACAGGTGAGAGACACCACGCCCGGCAGGGTGGGGTATGGTACTGATTGCTGGTGGGCGTGAGCCACCACGCCCCTGTGGTATGTGGTTGCAGGGGATCAAACTCAGAACTTTGTGCTGGCAAGGCAGACGCCCCAACCGCTGAGCTAAATCCCTTTCCCAACAACAGCATTTTAAGAGATGCCTATATCTTTCAAACTAGTTTCAGAAAACTTTGATTTAATGATATAATTTTCTTACATTCTTGACCATAAAATGCTCATGGATATTGGAGTGTATCTATTTGAAATGTGGCTGTCCTAAATGATGTGGTCTCACTCGTGATCTCAGCATAAAGGATCATTTTGTTAGCATCCTACCTGAAGCCAGGAGTGCTCTCTGTGTATTTAATATTTACTAAATTCTGTGTTTTCCCTCCATAGTCAATGAGTCAAAAATAGCATGTTAGATTAAAAGATTCAAAAGTAATATGACCTATTCAGTTGTCAACTTTACTAAACTTTATGCAAAAATTTTCTCCTTGGTATCATTGTAGACTCGTGGCTTTAAATAGATTTTGTCAACTACAATAATTATTGTGGCGGCCAGAGATTTAGCTCAGTGGCTTCAGTGCCTAGCAAGCAGGTTCGATCCCCAGTAACCACATACAACAATACAGGGCATGATGACTCACGCCCACCAGCAATCAGTACCACTCACCACAGTGCCGGGCGTGGTGGCTCACGCCTGTAATCCCAGCACTCAGGAGGTAGAGGCAGGAGCATTGCTGAGTTTGAGGCTTGCCTGGGCTTACATAGTGAGCTCAGGGCCAGCCTGAAATACAAAGTGAGACCCTGTCTCAAAAAAAAAAAAAGTTACTATTATTATGTTTTACTGCTCAAACTAACCGGCCTTGGTCAGTGGGGTGATCCTGTTGTGTTCTTTTGATAGGACCCATTTAATCTGTTATTTTTCTTGTCTCTTGTACAGCAGATTGGCACAGACTCCTAATGGCTTTGGAATGGCCATTTCTGGAAGATGGCAGTAGAAATCATATCAGTAGTAAATTCACATGTTAAGTTCAGTTTTCTTAAGGTCACTTTTAAAGTTCATTTTAATAAAAAAATTGGAGGGCCAGAGGGTTAGCTCAGTGGTTCCGGCGCCTGCCTTGCAAGCGCAAGGACCTGAGTTCGATCCCCGGTTACCACATATAATGCTGGGCGTGGTGGCTCACGTCTGTAATCCCAGCACTCAGGAGGCAGAGACAGGAGGATTGCTGAGTTAGCGGCGGCTTGCCTGGGCACCATAGTGAGCTCAGGGCCAGCCTGAACTACAAAGCGAGACCCTGTCTCTAAAAAAGCAAAAAAAAAAAAAAAAAAAAAAAAAAAAAAAAAAAAAAAAAAAAAAAAAAAAAAAAATTGGAAAACATACTTTATTCTTTCTTTTAAAAAGCATGAGTTCCTACTGATGTTTCTAATTCAATTCAAACATCATGGTTTCTAATTAAAACATATTTATTTTATTGTTACTCTCTCCTTTCTCAGCATAGTTTTAATTTCAAGCAAAATTAATGTAATTATTTATCTGAAAAATTTATTAAAGAAAGTTTTAGAGTTTTGCTGTTATTTTTATCCTTACAGTGCCCTAAAAATGTGTAATCAAATTACTTACTTAAGAGGTCTTAATTCTTTATTTTATAAAGCTTTTATATTACACATTTTATATGATTCATTTTTTTTCAGTTCTGGGAGACTGTCAATATATCCAGTAGGAAGTTTTCTCAGAAGATAATGGGTTTAAGACAAGAGATTTATAAGTTTTGTGATACATAAGCCTTGGAGTATGATAGAAAACTGTTTTAAAGGTCTTTCTTTTCCTTTTTTCTTTCTTTCTTTTCTTTTCTTTTTTTTTTTTTTTTTTTTTTTGAGACAGGGTCTTGTTTTGCAGTTCCAGGTGGCACTGAGCTCTCTATGTAGCCCAGGCAAGCCTTGAACTCACAGCGATCCTCCTGCCTCTGCCTCCTGAGTACTGGGATTACAGGTGTGAGCCACCATGCTCAGTATTGTGGTGAGTGGTATTGATTACTAGTGGCTGTGAGTGCATTGTGGTATGTGCTTACCTGACTGAACTCTGGACCTTGCACTTGCAAAGCAGATGCTGAAATCATTGAGCTAAATCCCCAGCTCTCAGAGTCTATTTTATGGGATGGGAGTTGAAGAAAAAAGGAAGCAAATAAATTTTACAGGTTTTGCTATTATCTGGTCAATTGTATTTATCAAATGCAATATGATGCTTATAAAATTCATATCTGCAGACTACAGATGAAAACAAATTCTTTTATTTTTCAATTTTTGGTAATATTAGGATCTGAATAGTTTCAGGTCCTATTATTATTAGTAAATATTAAATGGCATTAAAGCTTTTAAGATTTACTGCTTTTCCTTTTGAACTTTATAACTCATAGTATTTTCTTTCCAATTAATATCATAAAATACCAAAGCCTACAACACATAAACCTAAATGATTCTCTAAATTGACTGTCATAATCCAGTACTGAAATCTTTAATTTTCCTTTATATCACTTTCTCTCTCTCTATTATATAAAGATTATACATGTTATATAAAATACTATACATATATAGTAACATCAATTGGGAGAGTTTTATTTGTGTATGTGTACACACACACACACACACACACACACAAATTCCTTTTTAACCTGGACTTCTGGTATCTACACTTAGCTGAGGAAAGATTTGCTTCATTTTTGTTTATTCTGAAAAAAAAGTTTTGCCTTTAGTAGAGAGAAAATAAACTATTTCTAGGGGATGCCTTCTTAACAGCTTGAGGATTTAGTGCTAATGCTTTGAGATTTAATCTTACATGAGATTAGGAGGCATTCTAATCTTGTGAATTTAAGAAGTACCTCACAGCAGAACTCCTGGCATTGCTGGCTGGCATCTTTGCAAAAGGAACATCACAAAAGTTAGAACTCTACTCAAAGTAGGTTTAGGAGGCAGAGCTGGAGGAAGAGCCCTAGTATTAGAAGGTGTTTAGTTCTTGCTGTGATGAGTTTTGAGTACTATTGTACTTGGAAAGGAGATGGGAAAAAAATCCTCTTTTTTTACTTTTATTTTACTTTTAATTTTTATTAGTACATGTTTGCAATACATAATGATTATATTCACTGTAGGGAGCTGGTACATGTATGCAACACATCCCTATTCCTTTTCTGCCTTTCCCTTTACCCCTTTTTTTGCCAGCTTCATTTATTTATAAATCCATATACAGTCAATTATCATACATACAGATTAACAGTTAGACTAACAAACCAAAAAACATAAAACACATATGACCATTATATTAAATCAACTATACTTCATATATATTGTTCATGCTGGATTACAATAACCTTCCTTCTCTCCTTTTTTCTTATTGTCTCTTTTAGTTTGCATTTTAAAAAATACATTGTTTCTCATATAAGAGAAACCATGTGATATTTAAACTTATATGTTTGACTTATTTCACTTAATGTTATAGTCTGAAGGGTCATCCATTTTCCTTCAAATGACTCAAGTTTATTCTTCTGTATAGCAGGATAGTACTTCATTGTGTATAACTACTATATTTTCTTTATCCATTCATTTATTGATAGGCATATAGGCTGTTTCTAATATTTAACTATTATGAATTGTGCTGCTATAAACGTGGCCATGCATACCTCTTATGGTATGAGGTCTTTAACTCTTTTGGGAAGGCATCTACAGGGGTCCAATGGGGTTTCTAAGGTTTTTCATTCAATTCTATTTTTTTGACACAGGATCTCACTTTGTAGTTCAGGCTGGCCTTGAGCTCACTATGTAGCCCAAGCAAGCCTTGAACTCAGCAATCCTCCTGACTCTGCCTCCTGAGGGTTGGGATTATAGGTGTGAGCCACCATGCTGGGAATTGTGGTATGTGGTACCAGGGATTGAACTCGGGACCTTGTGCTTGTGAAGCAGGTGCTGGAACCTCTGAGCTAAATCCCTGCCCTATTATTGGTTGATTTCTTGATGATAAACATTCTTTCTGAAGATGAAATCTCAGTGTTGTTTCAATTGCATTTCAGAAAGAGAAACTTGGAGGGCTCCTCTCAATATCATTAATGAATCTTTAGTCACTTTCTTGGCAATTTGTATTAGAGCCTCATCTTTCCTTATGCATAGAGAATCAACGTTGTTGGTATTGTGAGTTTCCTATTTTGTTTTATTTTTATATGTTGTAGTTGCAGGATCCGTACAAAGGAAATTAAAATTGAGGGTCTCCTTGGTGTATCTGGTACAGATTTTATAGACCATTTCCTTTAACAATCCCTACAAATTGAGGAAAGCTGGAAAGGCCCTGTTCACATATGGACAGGGTGGTGCCCAAATTACTCATTTTATTGGTTATTATAGCAATAGTATAGGAGTGGAGGGGGTAGTAAAACTGAGGCTACACAGAAAGGTGTTGTTCATGACCTTTTCCAGAGACTAAGGTTTATGAACTAAATATAGTTGAGTCTGTACATGGCAACTGCAGATGGCAAAGAGCAAAGGAAAAAGGGATATCAAATGAAAGACAGACTGACAAAAAGTTAGGAGACTCATTCAGTCTCCTTGGCTGAGCTCAGGGTCTGTATTTCTTAATTCTTGTGGAAATAGAGATCATAGTTTTTTTTTTTTTTTTTTTTTTTTTTTTTGAGACAGGGTCTCACTTTGTAGTGCAGGTTAGCCCTGAGCTACTATGTAGCCCAGGCAAGCCTTGGACTCAGCAATCCTTCTGCCTCTGCCTGCTGAGTGCTGGGATTACAGGAATGAGCCACCACCCCTGGCATTGTGGTATATGGTATTGATTGCTAATGGGTGTGAGTTACCATGCGCGGTATTGTATGTGATTACCAGGGATCAAACTCCAGACCTTGTGCTTGCAAGGAAGACGCCAGAACCACTGAACTAAATTCCTGACCTGAGAGAGCATAGTTTTAAATTTAAAATGAAGAGTCCATCAGTTATACTTTGTTTGCATGAAGATGTTTTGGCTAATGCTGGGCCATACATGATGATCATTCCATGGGTTACAAGACAGCTGAAGAATTTCTACTGCCTTGTGACCCCTTAGTGTAATACATTGTGTCACCAGATCTTCCACACTGCCAGTTGTGTAAAAGTGTACCTCATAAAATACATATGGCAATAAGACTTAACTATAATAAGTGACTAAGTCACTGGTTTGTGTATTTACTGTAGTCTTTTTTTTTTTTTTTTTTTGAGACAGGGTCTCGCTTTGTAGTTCAGGCTGGCCCTGAGCTTGCTATGTAGTCCAGGCAAGCCTCAAACTCAGCAATCCTCCTGCCTCTCACTGCTTCCCAAGTGCTGGGTTTACAGGCTTGAGTCACGATGCCCAGAATTGTGGTCTGTGGTACTGATTGCTGGTGGGTGTGAGTCACATTCGGTATGGTTGTATGTGGTTTTTGGGGATTGAACCAGGGACCTTGGCCTGCTAGGCAGGCACTGGAACCACTGAGTTAAATCTCCAGCCCCTACCATACTCTTATTTTTGTCATTTTTAGGTGTGCTTATTAAAAAGTTTACTATAACAACAATATGCCATGTTAGCCAATAGCAGCCTCATTCAATCCATCATGTGAGTGGGCTGGGGATTTAGATCAAGTGGTACCGCAGCAACCTTGGATGCACAAGGGCCTGAATTTGATTGCTGGTACAAAAAAAAATCAGGTACAATTCAATCCATCTTGTGTTTACCACATATCCTGATTATATCAAGAGGCCATATCTAGTGATTGACATCTAGGTTTGTGTAAGTGTACTTTGTGATGATTGCACAATGATAGAATCTCTTGACAATGCATCTCTAAGAAGGTGTCCCCATCATTAAGAGATGAATGACTGCTCTACTAATTTGTACACAGAAAGAAGAAATGGAAAGGCAACTCCCTAATCATATGATCTTCAAGTTTTGTTTGATCTTTTAAAATTGTAAATAAAAGGGACAAACAAAGAATTCAATAACTTTACTAAGCGGTCCAGAACATTTCAGAAAATAACCTTTCTCTCTGCAGAAGGTGCTGTGAAGCAATGATGGATGGGAAGGATGCCTGTGTTCCATGGGAGCTGTGGGTACCTCTGGGAGGGATGGAGAGAATCCTCATCGAACTATATCCTTGAGCTCAGGATACCAGTGAACACTTATAAAATGTTCTCCTCTTATTCTCAGACACATGCATTTAGGCTTTGGTATTTATTAGTCTATTGTAGACTAATAGACTACTCTATGAAATGATGAGCTGGAGGCTCCTTTGTGTCTTATATATTTCAATTATTATCAGTATTTTTTTTTTTTTTGCTTTTTGAGACAAGTTCTCACTTTGTAGTTTAGGCTGCCCCTGAGCTCACTGTATAGCCCAGACTAGCCTCGAACTCAGCAATCCTCCTGCCTCTGCCTTCTAAGTGCTGGGATTATAGGCATGAGCCACCATGCCTGGCCCTGTGATATGTGGTACTGGAGATTGAACTTGGGACCTTGTGCTTGCCAGGCAGGTGCTGGAACAACTGAGCTAAATCCCTGGCCCTATCAATGATTTTTTTTTACAAAATGACCGATTTTCAAAAAGGACAGATTTATCCTTTCCACAAGTGAATATAATCCCACAGGACCTAGCTCTTGCACCCATATAATGTCCGTTAAATGACGTTATCATTAACAACTTAAGATCGTGTTGGTCCCAATATACAGCTTAACCTAAGCTTGAGAGAGCTCCACTGTAATTTTCTCTGATAATCTCATAAGGGACAGTAGTAGACATTCTGTAAATTCTATTATTTTACCAACAAAAGAAGTGCTAATGAGTCAGTATATTAGCCAGATTATTGTTCTAGGAGATGTAGAACTATGACTCCAGCTAATGTCAGAGGAAGCCATGCAAATGTTCTGTAAGATATGAAATTATTTGTAACCATTTTGAGTGACTTTGGGTTTTAGTTTGTATTGTCCTTTGTTAAGTTCTGTTTCTGTTTCTTTTAATTTATTCATCTCTATTCTTTGTTTCTTTCTTTTTTTTTTCTTTTTTTTTTTAAATTGAATTCTTTATTGGTACAATTTATATACATCTCAAAATCACATATAACATTGGGGAATTTGTACCAGTATATGCCACAAGTTAATTCTCAATATTCTTTGTTTCTTCATAGTTAACTTTCAATCTATTTTCAAGTTTGTACCCCCTTTATTGATGTTATCATTGCCCTGGGTAGTTATAATATTTGGCAGATACTTGGACATACTACTTGAACCAGACCATGAATATTTGGTGAGTAATCTGTGAAAAGTATTTCTTATACTCACTTGGGGACCAGTCTTTGTCAGTGATCAGGACAATGGAGCCAGTGTGAACCACTCTAATGTATCTGATTTGTTGTATTCATCTGTGTTGATTTCAACCCTCCAGGCTATTTTAATTTGAGTTGAGGCAGAGTATTACAATGACTTCTGCATGGACTTGTACCTAGTAACAACTCCTTATAAAATGTACTTTTTCTTTGTTTCTCTGTCTTTCCTCTCCCTTCTCCTTTCTCCCCTTCTTCTTCCTCTTCTCCTCCCCTCATATAAATCAACTTGGATGCCATTCTTGGAAGGGAAAATAACCACAGGGTAATTCACCAGCTCTCTCTGGCACACTTTGGAGTATGAGCATTTATCAGTCATTTTGGACACTCACTTTCTTGTCCGTAAGTCCTACGGGCTACAAAGTTCTTTACATTTACTAATTAGGGTCTTGAGGCCTGGCTTATCAACATCTTATTTTTGTCTTGAGCATAATGACTTGATTCAGTGAGTCACAAATGGAGAAATTTTCTGGAGCAATGAATAAACAATGTCTCGGAGAATGAGTTTGTGTGAATGAAGTGAATGAAGAATAAAGCAGAACATCTATTTAGAAAAAGAAACATGGACAACTTTTAGCACCATTTAAACTTTGCCTGATTCTAGAGCTTATGAATACATGTTATGATCCAGTAAAAAAATTTCCTATGGGGAAATGGAGAAAATTCTGAGGGTGATTGAGATAAAATTTCTCTATAGGTCAGTGAGGAATGAGTCGTCCTGCTAACTTCTAGCTCCTTTCTTGACTTCTTACCACCTAAAAGTAACTATTTTCAACTTTTATTTATTTGTTTATTTATTTATTTTTATTTATTTTTTTGAGACAGGGTCTCACTTTGTAGTTTAGGCTGGCTCTGAGCTCACTATGTAGCCCAGGCAAGCCTCGAACTCAGCAATCCACCTGTCTCTGCTTCCCGAGTGCTGGGATTACAGGCATGAGCCACCACGCCCGGCTATTTATTTATTTTTGAGACAGGATCTTGTTTTGTAGTTTAGGCTGGCTCTGAGCTCACTATGTAGCCCAGACAAACCTCGAGCTCAGCAATCCTCCTGCCTCTGCTTCCCGAGTGCTGGTGACATAGAGGAGCAGGGCTTAGCTCCCAACCTGAAATGTGACTTCATGTTCTCTAAAAATCAAAGAATGAATTTTAGGAACGACAGAGGTTTAAGTAGAAAAATTTTATTAAGAAAAAGCTTCTGCCTAAAAGAGGCAGAAGAGGGAACCCGGGAAGGTGGGTAACTGTAGAGAGTAGAATATAGAAAGTAAAATGTGTGTTTAGAGATAAGAACATAGGACCTAAAATTGTGCATGTGCTCGACATGTAGGAGTGCAATTAGCTAAGTAACTCCTCTAAGACTGACAACCAGATGCCCACAGGGACACCGAGCTGCTGCCTGCGTGACATCTGACTCCTTGTGACCACCTCAGAGACTATCACCCCCGAAACTGGCAAATTCTACCAGTGGCCTAGAATATTTAAATCTGGTATCAAGTGTGGTAGGAAAACTCGGGTTAGCTGATGGGATTTACTTGGGTTGACTTTACCATTACTTACTTTGTTTAGTTGGGTAGTGATTTCGTACTTGATGTACCAGGCTTTCCAGAGATATTTTACCTGGGATTTGATATTCATTTTAATGTGCTATGAAACCTACCTGCTTTATGGTTTGTTAGACTTTATTACCAAATAAACATCATTTGGATAGAGCAACCCAGGCCTGAGTCTTCTTACCAAATTTCTGCTCATGGCAGTAACCCAGAGTTGCTTCTTCCAAGGGAAATTTATGGATCAAAATTATGAGGTGGGGTGGGCTCAAAATAGGGGGCTGCCAGTGAGATTCAGGAAGGTAGGCAGACTACAATTAATGAGTACAGTGGGGGCTTCCAATAAGATTGAAAAGAAATGGGCAAACCATAATTAACCAGTGGGTTTAAAACAAATACAGTTGTCTCAGCAAACTTGATTAAGTGAGGTCCAGTTAGGAATCAAGTTGTATAGGGTCTTTCTTGTCAGGAGACTCCTCTAGGTGGTCCAAAGTCCTGGCCCTCTATCTGGGGATTTTGCAATTGCTGCATTCCCAGGAAGGGGGCGGATCTGGATTTTGACCCTCCATCCTGGGAGAATGACGCCTGTCAGTCACTCCTATCTGGGAGTGTAATTTTTCATTGATGGTGTTGACCTTTGGAAGGATTATAAGACTTTCAAAGGCTTGTCTTATTTATCTGTCTATCATAGGTCTTGTTAGCCTTTTAAATCTATAATACTGGGATTACAGGCATAAACCACCACGCCTGGTACTGTGGTATGTGGTACTGATTGCTGGTGGGTGTGAGTCTCCACTCCCAGTATTGTATGTGGTTACTGGGGGTCGAACTCAGGATCTTTCCTTGCTAGGCAGGTGCTAGAACCTCTGAGCTAAATGTCTGGCCTATTTTCAACTTTTTCAAAATTTAATTGTATTCTTTATTGGAACATATTATATACATCTCGCAATCACACATAACATTGGGGAATTTGTACCAGTATATGACACAAGTCAATTCTCATTTTTACCCACATCCCTACCTACCCACATCTCCCCACCCCCTATATACATGCTGTTTTATTTTCTTTCAAAATCATATTTATTCCTTCCCCTCCTTACATTTCCACATGAAATTCCCTTTGGAATTTTCCCATTCTACAAAAACTGTCATACCTTCTAGAGCTCATTTACATATACAGGTTCTCATACCAAAGAAAAGATCTGGTATTTGCATATCTGATCTATTTATTTCTCTTATTAGTGTGTTCTCCAGGTGTATCTATTTGCACATAAATGAATCAATCTTGTCATTCTTTATGGCAGAATAATACTCCATAAAAATGCATTTTCTTTGTTCAGTTGATGGGCATTTGGATTGTTTCCAAGATTGGGCTATCACAAACTGAGCTGCTATGAACAAGGGTGTCCATCTGTCTTTCCAATGTGATTTTTAAAATTCCTTTGACTAAATTCCCAAGGAGCATAGCAGGGTCAAATGGGACCTTTAATCCTAATTTTCTGAGGAATCTCCACACAGATCTTCACAATGGTTGCACAAGTCTACACTCCCACCAACAGTGGAGAAAGGTTCCTTTCTCCTCACAGCCTCACCTTGATTTTGCAATAGCAGCTGTTCTTTGTGGAGTTAGATGAAATCTCAGTGTTGTTTTCATCTGCATCTCTCAAATGAGCAGTGATGTTGAACATTTCTTCATATGCTTCTTGGCTGCTTTGACTTCTGCCTCTGAGAAGTGTCTGTTCATTTCAGATGCCCATTTTTGAATTGGGTCTTTAAACTTGGGGAGACTGATTTGTTTAAGTTCTTCATATACTGTAGATAATAGCCCTTTGTCTGACAAACAGCTAGTAAAGACATTTTCCATGTTGTTGATTGTCTTTTAGCGGTGGCAGTGATTTCTTTTATTGTGCAAAAGCTTTTTAGTAGGATGAGATCCTATTTGTTGATTCTTTCTGCTAGTTCTTGTGCTATAGAGGTTTTATTCATGAGGTCTCTGCCTAAGCCAGTGTCCCCAAAAGTTTTACCTAACCTGTTTTCCAGCCGGTTTATAGTTTCTCCTTTAATGTTTAAGTCTCGAATCCATTGTGAATTTAGTTTTGTACACGGTGAAAGAGATAGGTCTAGCTTTAGTTTTTGGCAGGTTAAAGCCCAGTTTCCCAGCACCATTTGTTAAAGAGGCTGGCTGTCTTTCCTCCATTGAGGATGTCTGACTCCTTTGTCAAAGATAAGGTGGCTTAGTGTATCTGGGGTTGTTTCTGGATATTCTAGTCTATTCTGCTGGTCCTTGGGTCTGTTACTTTGCCAGTACTATGCAGTTTTTATCACAGTGGCTTTATGGTAGAGTTTTAAGTTGGGGATTGTGATATCCCCTGCCTTGTTGTGGTTGCTTAGAATTGCTTTTGCTATTCTAGGTCTCTTGTGATTCCAGATAAATTTTTGTATTATTTTCTCTAGCTCTGTGAAGTACAGTGTTGGAATTTCAATTGGAATTGCATTGAATCTGTATAGTAGTTGTGGGAGTATAGCCATTTTGACAATGTTGGTTGTCCCTACCCAGGAACGAGAGATGTCTTTCTACTTTATGATATCCTTTTCTATCTCATTTGTCAGAGTCGTATTGTTTTCAGAGTAGAGGACTTTCACTTCCTTTGTTAGACTGATTCCTAGATATTTCATTTTTCTGGGTGCTATTGTGAAAGGGATTGACTCCCCAATTTCTCCTTCAGTGAGTCTGTTGTCTAGACAAAGGCTGTTGATTTTTGAACATTGACCTTATATCTAGCAACACTACTAAATTTGGTAATTAAGTCTAGCAGTATTTTGGTTGTATTTTTAGGAACCTCTAGATAGAGTATTATATCATCAGCAAATAATGATATTCTCTACCTTTGGAATCAAGGTAATGGTTGCTTCAAGGAATGATTTGGGGAGTACTGCTTCCCTTTCGATTTCATTAAAAAGATCGAGAAGTACTGGCATTTACTTTTCTTTTTTTTTTTTTTTTTGAGACAGGGTCTCACTTTGTAGTTCAGGCGGGCTCTGAGATCACTACGTAGCCCAGGCAAGCCTCGAACTCAGCAATCCTCCTGCCCCTGCCTCCCGAGTGCTGGGATTACAGGCGTGAGCCACCACGTCCGGCATTGTGGTATGCGGTGTTGATTGTTGGTGGGCGTGTCTCCACACCCAGCA
>PVIC010035579.1:0-18993 GCA_004025085.1 Thryonomys swinderianus | reverse complement strand
TATAATGCTGGGCGTGGAGACACGCCCACCAACAATCAACACTGCATACCACAATGCCGGACGTGGTGGCTCACGCCTGTCATCCCAGCACTTGGGAGGCAGAGACGGGAGGATTGCTGAGTTCGCGGCGGCTTGCCTGGGCACCATAGTGAGCTCAGGGCCAGCCTGAACTACAAAGTGAGACCCTGTCTCCAAAAAGCAAAAAAAAAAAAAAAAAAAAAAAAGATATAACCAACTAAAATTGATTGTAATAATCATCTTGATTTTGCATCGTTACATTCATTGTGTCCTCAAATGCAGTAGAGTTCCCGTGGCACAGAAATCGTCACATGGAAAACACTGTGTGCTGCTCCCTATCTTAGTGAGCGTTGCTGCGGCGGGGACGGAGTACTATACACCCGTGGTGGGGAGGGGCTGGTTTCAGGAGATGCGGCCCAGGGACACGGGCTCCCGGCAGGACCATCATGGCAGAGGGGTGCGGGTGGCCAGAAGCGAAGCCAGTGCCCAGTGCATGAGAGGAGCAGGGGAGTGGCAGGGCAGCCCCTCAGGTCGCCTCTTCATGACCGACCTGAACATGTCCAGTGTGTGCTCCACTGACCCTCGGGGTGGATCGGGCCAGTCAACTCTTCACCCTCGCGTTACACCACGCAGAGGCACACCCGCTGGTGAGTTGGTGGCCGAGGGCCTCGTCCTCAGGGCTTCCTCTACCTCTGTGAGCAGATTCCCCTCCCCGGCCCAGACATACAGTACAGCTTCTCCTTTTCAGGCAACCGAACACCAAAGCTGGTCTCACGTCCCCCACAGGGCTTCGTCCTTGGTCACAAACTGTCCACGCTAAACGATCTCACTGCTGCCCTCTAGGCCTCACCCGGTGGGCCTTCTTATCCCACACACGTTCTCTCAACGTCTACTTCCTTCCAACAGCCATCTCTGGTCTGCAGTCATATTTCTGTAGACACCTGTAGCGCTGGTGCTGTCAGGGACAGAGAAAAATAAACTTAACATTTAAGAAGGGGCGATACCTGCGAGACAGGGAAGGAAATATTCATTACATATTTCCCTTAGCTCATGGGAAAGCAGCTGGTTGAATATATGATGAAAAAAATAAAGCAGCTGCATGACTACACATTGTAATTTTAGGTTTAATTATTTTATAGCCTTAATCTCTGGAAGTTTTTTTTTTTTTTTTGAGATAAGGTCTTACTTTGTAGTTCAGGCTGGCCCTGAGCTCACTGCGGAGCCCAGGTTAGTTTCAAACTCACAACAATCCTCCTGTCTCTGCCTCCCAAATGCTGGGTTGACAGGCGTGAGCCACCTGATATTGTGATACGTGCTACTGGTTGTTGGTGGGTGTGAGTCACCACACCAGGTATTGTTGTATGTGGTTACCAGGGATTGAACCAGGGACCTTGTGCTTGCTAGGCAGGTGCCAGAACCACTGAGCTAAATCTCTAGCCCCATTCTCTGTAAATTTTTTTTTTTTTTGTAGTACTGGGGATCAAACTCGGGCCCTTGTGCTTCTAAGGTAGGCGCAGTACCACTTAAGCTAAATCCCTGGCCTCTGTAAGTTTTTTTTTTTTTTTTGAGACAGGGTCTCACTTTGTAGTTCAGGCTGGCCCTGAGCTCACTATGTAGCCCGGGCAAGCCTCAAACTGAGCAGTCCTCCTGTCTCTGCCTCCCGAGTGCTAGGATTACAGGTGTGAGCCACCACGCCCGACATCTGTAAGTTTTAATAAAGCTGTGGAGCATAAAATTTTTGTGTTACTTTTATGACAACATTACTCAGGAAGTGTTTTGTTTTACTCTGTTTAGTTTTGTGTGAAATGGATCGTGAATGAAACCAGGAGTGGGACCATCCCTGTGGTTGCCCCTCCTGGTCCGGTGCCCTCAACAGATGATTTGTAAAACATTCTCTGGGAACCTCTGATAGAAGGAAGGATTTCTCTTCTGAGTTGGCTTACAGCAAAGCAGTTCACTGCTTACTGGACTCTGCTTCGCTCATCTTTGCAAATTTCAAGGCTCTGCCGTCCTCCGGGCACAGCAGGGACAGTAAACCCACGTGGGCTTTTACATGGGGGCACTCACTGGTACCTGAACACCTCACACACACATCATGCAAATAGATGCACAAAAAGAACGCACGCGCCCAGCTGTCTGCAGAGACTCATGGGCAGAGGCACGCAGTGGAGCCTCGCCTCATCCTGGGGTAACAACAGCGTCGTGGCCCTCACTTCTCTTGGACCTGGGACTCATTCGTGTCGCATGTGTTACCCCGAGAATCTGCTTCCAGTTTGGTTCCGGTTCGACTCACAGATGACTTACTTCACTTCATCAATGAGTAAGATCTCTTTGTGTCTTTTAGAGTTCGCTGGCACGTTTTTCTAACCACCGAATGCACTAATACCTAGGACCAGGTTAAGAGGAAAATTTCAACTCACACTGACAGTCCTCTGGCCAGGCCTTCTTGTCGGTCCAGCTACACGGAAATGAGCTGGGTCCACTGGACAGCTGCGGGGGGGGGGTCATCCCAGTGCGACTTTCAAGGGATGGAAAAGCAGATGCAATGACAGACAAACGGCGGGTGTCTAGGCAAGTGCTTGTGGCGAGGGGGCAGGGTCAGGACTCGAGATTCCTCCTCGTGACAGCGCCTGGGAACAGGACCAGAGAAAAGGTCAGACTTCCCGTCTTCATAGCCACCCCAGAACACGCATGCGGATTTCCGTTTTGGGTGGCGCTTGGCTTTACTCTGCCCAGTGGTCTCGGTTAAGATCAAAGCTTTTCGGAGCCCTCAGTGTTAGGCCTGCCATAAATAATCTTCCTTGCAAAGTACCAAACACCCCTCCGTTATCCGACCGAAAAGTAACTTTCCAAACACATCTGCACTTTTCTCTCTTTAAAGAAGATACAGAAGTTTTATTTTTACTTTAGTGCTATTTCTCCCTAAAGAAATGAAGACTCAGTAACCCTGTCCTAAAAAAATCACTAATTGGATCATCTTTGATTTACTTGCTTGTACTTTCCATTCTTTGTGTACTGAAAACATTTTTGCAAAGCCTGCTCTATTCTTAGGGACAAATTGATTCACAAATAGAATTTGGTGGAGGAAGAAAGAAACAATGGGAGAGAAAGAGCTGGGAGGACCTGGAGAAGGAGAGGAGGGAATCAGCAAATTAGAAGAGAGTCAAAAATAACTCTGGTGTGTTCCCCTTAATTAAGGGAATCAATGTCATCTAGTACACTAGGGTCCTTATAATAGTCTCAAAATAAAAACATGTGCCTGGAAGCCCAGAGTCCCTGCAGTATGAGGGAAAGGTCCGTGAGGAGTCTCGTGCTTCTAGATGCTTCCAGACGGTCCGCCGAGACGTACCTCTCCCCGCTGTCTTGTCAGCCATTCACCCGGACTGCTCAGGCCAGTACAGAACTCTCCTCACTGTCCTCCAGTTACCCCAGCTCATCATCAGAGTCATTGTCGAAATAAAAGGTGAATTGAGTTCTCCATTTAAAAATGAACAAAACCCACGGTGAGCATCCCTGAGCTTGGGAGGGAGGCCGCCCCGCGCCCCAGCCTCGAGGAGCTCTCGGAAGGCTTCGTGCGGGGCTGGATTTGACACGGGGCACCGCGTGCGGGACGGAAACACCTGCTGGACGGACACGACCCCCGGGGGCAACGCGACCCGTCGGCGCCCGCTCCGCCCCTCTGGCACTGCCCTGCCCCTCCAGCCTCACTCGCTCACCTGCCTTCTGTCTGCTTCAGGGCACCCACCGTGTGCTGCCTTTCCCTCCAGCAGAAGCCTCGCGGGACTGAGGAGCTTCTGGCCCGCAGGGAGTGAGTGTGTGCCAGGCCCGGCCCCCGACTGTGAGGACTCCTGCCCTGGCGTGGAAGGCGGTGTGCAGGGCCTCGCGTGGGGAGGCCAGGGCCGGGACGCGTGGGCTCCCCTCAGTGGGGACGGAGCGGGCCGGCTTTGCTGACGCGGAGGGCCAGGCCGCAGAAGGCCTGGAGCTCCTGTTCAGGGGGTGACCTTCGCTCCAGGGGTGCCTCGGGAACGCAGGGGATCCCCTCAGACAGCTCAGCCGACCCCCAAGACTGTCTCGGGCAAGGCTGGCGGGGGCGTGAGGCGCTGCTGACCTCGGCGCCTCTCACCGAGACGTGCCAGGCATCAGAGATGGCCTCGCGCTCAGCACTGGGGCGGAGGGGGCCCCACGGCCACCCCATTGCCTCTTCCCAAAGGCGTCCCAGCCCCCCGCTTGCTGCCACCCCTCGCCCCGCCCTCCAGCCCCCAGGTCCACGTGTCCAGAAGGACAAGCGCAAGGGAGAAAGACTTGAAATGTGCCGCTTTCCACGCGGGACACGCGACATCGCTAGCTGTGAAGAGACGCACCCTCCTGCTGAGGAAGGAGCCAAGGGTCATGGTCTCAAAAGTCAGGACGCAGATCTGTGACCGCTGCGAGTTCTGCAGGAGCACGATAGAGTGAGCCGGGAGCGATCACCCGCCGCCATTGTGCAGAAGAGTCAGAGGCTCCGCAGGGCCTGATCCTTGCCGGGGTAGAAGTCGTGTTCCCGAGGCCGCCGGGGAGCCGGTCACTTCGGGGCACTCGAGGCCACAGGGCCGGCCGGTCGCCCAGGGCTCCGCGGCGGGGAGGCGGCTTCCCCGTGGCCGGTCCCGGTCCGCAGAGCAGACCCGGGCGAGTCCGTGGGGCCGCGCCCGCCTCCCGCCGGCTCTCCGCGAGTCACTGTCCCCTCTGGACTTTGCTTTCTTCGTAAAGATCTTTAAGCAAACAGAAATGTTCGCTACAAAGTAAAGGAGTTAATAAATGCATGAGGTTTTTATTTTGAGCTCAATCTGACTAGTGATTTCTAAAAATTAGACCCCAGATTCCCTGGACTGAGAATGTACCTAATGGGGGACGAATATGCATCTACCTGCCCAATCTTACCCAACACGTGACCCCAAAATGCCACATGTAAGAGGAAGATCCACTTCACTTTTGATGAGACCTTAATGAGGCAATGTCTGGTTTTATTAAATATTATACATTATTCATAAGCCCTCCATTCTGGAAACTAAAATATAGACATTTTCATATTATAAGCATCAATACTACATGAGACTCGCCTGCGGTCACCCGGAGGGCCTCGGGGACCGACGTGCATCCCGGAACAATTTGCGGACGGACAGTCTCTGTGCGCGACGCCACAGGAGGGCGGGTGCGGAGGTACCGCAGCTTCTCTTCGGGAAAAGCGTTCATTTTGAGTTCTCTTCTCGGCCCTCCTTTGTTCCTCTGGACTATAACACAGCCCCGCCCCCCCCCGTGGGTGCCTAAGTGAAAGCGATGACAAGTCACCCAAATAATCGCGATCAAGCCCAGAACGCTGCAGGGAGGGGGCGACATGCCGTGGCACACAGTGGACCTCGTGTCTTCACCCTCCAGCCACGCAGCGCGTGTCTGAGGGGCGACTTGACTTCTGTGTGCAGTGACGGTGTCACATCGGACATACGTTCGCTGTTTGTTGCGGAACAGACCGCAGCAGACAGTGCCACAGCACTGCGGGCGGTTCCAAGGGACGGTGACAGATGCCAGGGCCGCGGTTCTTCTGTTACCGCAACACGGTCAGAGGAAGAGGGACGCGTATTTCACATACGTAGCCCATGTCTGAAGTACTCACCCAGTCGCTTTGCCAACGATGTTCACGTTTGATATAAAGTTAACCTTTGTTGTTATAGTTCCTCTTGAGTGTGGAACACTAACCATTCTCACTGCGATGGGTTGAACTACATCCCTCAAGTCCTTATGCTGAAGTCAGAAGAGAATCTGACCCGTCTGGCAGTGTGGTCTAATAGGGCGATCGGAGACAGGCCTGTGGGCTGGGGCGGTAGCTCAGTGGTGCCGCACCTGCCTTGCACGTGCCAAGTGCCGAGCTTGATACCCAGTACACAAAAAAAGCCAACTTAATGATGTCTAATCACAGCATTTGTCTGTGATGGCAATACTCTGGGAGGCTGAGCAGGAGGGTCACAGGCTCGAGCTCAGCCTGGAGAACTTAGTAAGACTCTGGGGCCACAAATGCAGGGAGGGAGGGTTTGCCACACGGCCAGGATTTACAGCTTCTAAAACCATAAATACAATAAGGCACTACGCACCTTTTGTCTGAAATGCCTGTCCGTGGTCTGCCATTGTGCTGCACACCTGCCCCCGACATGCTCTACTGCACACCCCTCTGCTGGCGACTGAGGTCCTCCGAGGTTCCGAGTGCCAATCCGCCCTTTCCTGTGGCTGTCTCAAGGCTTCCGCAAAACCGTGGCTTCCAGCGCCGGGAGAGTTCTTTTAACCCTGAGGGAAGACACACGTCAAAGCACCTCGTCCTCTGGGCCTCCCCGTGCTCCCCAGTGCCCTCCTTCTAGGGTCCCAGGGCAGTGCTGCCCTCCGCGAGGGGACCCCTGCGCTTGTCGGGCAGCGGGGCTCTGCGGGGTCCCGCCGTGCCTCCCTGCCAGTGCCATCTGCTGGCGGCTGCTGCCTGCGGTTCCGCGCGCCCAGCGAGGCCCAGGGCGGGGTGGGCCATGGCGGGGCAGGCGTGCGGCCAGGCTCTGCCCGAGGCAGTCAGAAGCCGTCAGCTCCTGTGCGGAGGAGGAGAGGAGGAGCCGGCCAGCGCTTGTCCTGGTCGCTGGCGGACGGGACGTGCCACCCGCGGGAAGGCTCGGCCGGCTCCCGTGATGCCCCGGGCTGTGCGCGTGAGGGCGCGTGTTCCAGGCCTCCTACTGCGCTTGCACGCGGGTCACAAGCGCCGACCTGCCCCTAGGACTCTGTCCCACAAACGCTGCAGAGCGACGAAGCCGCAAGTTGCCGCCTTGGCCTTGCGAGTGCCGGGGCTTCGCACCCGCCTTGTCCGAGAGAAACCTGGCTGGGCACGTGCCGTCCTCCCGGTGCTCGACAGACACAGCCGGCAGTGAGGCCGCCAGTGAGATCCTCCGGGGTCTCGTCCACCGGCCAGGAGGGAGCAGAGTGCGTGGGCTTCACCAGCCCTCGGGGGAGACGGCGGCCCCCACGGGAGCCCACGCAGCACCAGACACCAGCCAGCCCACCCGCCCCTCTCGGGGCCAGCGCGGCTGGAGCCGCCCACACAGCCCCGCGCTGGCGTGTAGACGGTCAGTGCACCCGGGGTTGGAGGGACGAAGGTATCCCTCAGTCCCAGCTGGCCCCCCATCTTCCCTGGCCCGGGGGTGCCCAGAGCTCCCCAAATGTCGAGCTAGAGGGTAATTTCTACAGCACTGTAAGACACACAGGGCCCAGCCCCAGGCCTGCTCCCGGAAAACACTCGTGCACCGAATCTGAGCAGAACCCGCTCTGAAGAGCTGGCCAAACTCCACGGGCAACCCCAACACCTTTAACATTAGCTGCAGGAAAACATTTCTCAACAATTAAGCCCCATTTCCACTATCAATCTTGTGAAAGCGGTAGAAATCTCTTAGTGAATCCGGGTCTGTCATTTGAATTTAAATTTCTTGAAAGTGCACATTGCAGCCTGAGGTTTGATTTTTGTGTAGGTGGTTTTGATGAATCTTTCAGTTTGTGGAACAGTCTGAACTGATCTAATCCTTCCAGTTTGTTTTGTTTTGCTTTCTCTGCGTGCTGTGTACACGCCTCATTTCCCAGGACTTATTAAAGGGTTGGTTTCATCAAACCTTTCTTTAGGCTCGCCAGAGTATTTTAAAGAGGGATAGAGATGGAGGACTAATTTTGCTGGCTTGTTAAGTCGAGAATGGTTGACAGTTGTTTTTGTGGTAAACACCTCGCTGTGAAAAATAAAAATGAAATGAAAGTGAAAGAGGCTAAATGACACACCTGAGAACAAACAGGTACTGGGGACCAAATCTGGAAGCAGGCCTGGCCCGCGACTCTGGGCCGCCACGTCTTCACCCTGCCCCTGCCCCTGCTTGGCAGTAACCGGCAGGTTCCTGACCGGAACAGGAAACCAGGCGAGCCTGGAGATCACTTGCTGTTGGACACTAAAGTGTTGAAAAACACCACAGACACTAAATGCAAACAGAGATGGACTGTGTCACAGGCCCGCAGAATCTGTCCATAGAGCTTCCAGAGGCCAAACCTGGAAAATGTCCAACCAAAGCAATAACGTAGTATTGAATTATAAATCCAAGCACAAATCAAATATCCATGAGTCTCTACCAATACACACGGAAGACATGACCCAAAAATGTGGTGACCATTTAAAAATTTAAATTTACTATGGTAAAAGATATATTGAGATGAATCCCTTAAAATTCCTCACTTCAAACACATTTAACCCAACATTGTGACCACTTTCTGAAGAAGTTCTGTGAGGCCTCTCGCAGGGAAAGAGGGTCTCTGCTGGCTCTGCCCTGGCAGCCGGAGGTCCTCAGCTCATTCAAAACGTCTCCCCCCATGTCATCTGACTCCGGGGAGGAGCCGGGGTCCTCGGTGCCAGGTCTGGGGAACGCGTCTCCGCTGGATGGCAGCACGGCAGCGTCCACTGAGCTCGACTTTGTGAACAGGCTCACAATGTTGGGCTTGAGAACAGCGGCAGACAGCGGCGAGAGCGCCCAGGGCGAGGGGAGGACTGAGAGGGTGGCACTTTAAAACCAGCTCAAGTCGTCTCTGTATAATCTGATCGCGCCCTGCAGGTGCCTTCTTGCGTAGGTAAGCGGAGCAGGGGCAGCTGTCTGCGGAGTCAGCCTCCAGGATGGAAGGCCCGTCTCTGGCCGCGCACCGAGACTGAGGGGCGAGCGCGGCTCTGTGGGGCGGGCACTGACGTCGCCCGGGAGCCCTCACACACCTCGGGGGCAACCTGGGCACCTGACCTCCACCTGGGACCAAGCCTGAGCCCAGCGGGGCCTGTGAGATCACAGATGCCCGTGCGGCTCTGCCGCCACGATTCGCTGGTGGAGAATTGTTCTCTCAGGGTTTAGAGACCCGACACGGAAGGGCAGTGGCCTCCAGGGTGGCACGCCCGCCCACCGAGGGGCAGGTCTTCAGCGCCCCTCGCTGGCGGCTCTCAGCACCTTGGCCCGAGGCCCCTCCGGCACCTGGGCCACCGCCCCAGAGCCTGGCCTCCTAGGAGTCTGCAAGCCGCCTCCTTCTCCTGTGAAGGAAGACACGGGCCTCTGGATCTGGGCTCAGCTCACCCCCAGGGTGGCCTCATTTGAACGCTCCTGATGCCATGCTACAGCAAAGAGCCCATTTCCAAGCAAGACGCCACTTGCAGGCCTGGGGACTAGGGGCCGGAAGTGCTCGGGGGAGAGCGGCCCTGCACCTGCCTCGGCGCATGCAGAACCGGGCGCACATCACAGCCGAAGGGCGCTCCGGGAGCCTCTGCAGGGTGTCAAGGTCATCAAGGTCAAGGACGCCCACAGGGAGACTGAGACGCACAGCGGGAGCGTGTGGTGTCTTGGGCAGAGTGGGAAGAGGGTCGCAATGCTAGGCAGTCATAACACGGCAGGCGCAGCTCCTCCACGCTGACGGGTGCACCTGGCCGGCGTCAGGTGATGACAAAGGGGGCGGGGTGGGCAGGGGAGCTCCTGCCTGGTTTACAGATGCCCTGTGGCCAGGAGGGCAGTGCGGAGCCGACGGGCTCCTGCTGCCGCCCCTCGGGCCTGGCTCACTCCCTGCCCCGAGCGCCTCTCGCCCGCTCTGTCCCCACCTCGCGCCTCCCAAGCTCACGCCCCGGCTGGGTGTGGAGCCTCGTGACCGCACTGTCCTCATTCCCAGAGGCTTGTATGCTCCAGTGAAGCAGCACTTCCTCGGGGCCGAACAGTCCCCAAACAGCCCTTTGTACACGAGAGTGAACACGTGTTACCATGATTCCTTTTCTAAAACAGCCACGTGGTCTAAGACTTGAAATACAAACACTGCAATTATTTTCTTCTGCATAAAAGCACAGCCCTGCTAACGAGGGTGACGGGCCTAAGGGGCAGCTGCGTAGAAGAAGGACCATGTCGGACCTCCTGGTGGACCTGCACCCGGCAGGCGTGGACGCCCCGTGGTTGGATGGGAGGCGCCACAGGGGGCCGAGACGCCGGCCGTCCCAGCGCCGCGGTCTGGGGACAGAGCAGCCAGCCCTGGAGACTGTCCCCTGCAGTCCCTTCCACCTCGCGGGTCAGCCAGAGGGCAAGGGAGCCCTCGCGAGACTGCTGTGCCCAGTCCCGGAAGTTGGCCCCACTCCTGATAAAAGCAGGGATTTTTAGGAATAAAACAGGAAACGCTTACTTATAGAACTTGGAGGTGATGTGTTGGTTGCTGTTCTAAGATACACATTAAAGAGAAAACTACTGAAATGTATTCATATTCATGATGGCATATTCCTTGACATGCTACACAAATGACCCTTGCAGGCTCTTTCACAGGCAATGAGGAGCTAAGCTGCATGTGTTATTTTTAAAGTCAGGCCCCTTAGCAGAGATTGCACAGGACCGTGGACACTGTGTCCTCTTAGGAGCTGACATGGTGGCCCCGGTCTGCCTCTTGCCCGGCCGGGAAGGTCCTTCTGCCTGCTCCACTGGAAGTGTGGGGGGCTCGGTGTCCAGGCTCAAAACCTGTGCAGGCCTCACACACTGCGGCAGGCACTGGGGTTTTGCTGTCTCGGCAGCCATCAGCGCGGACCCCCCACAGGCCTGTGAGTCGGGCTGTCAGGGCAGCGCTGACCATACGATGCCCTTCCGGGGCGGGGGGTGGGAGGGACCCCATACCCAGCACGGCATCAGCTGAGGAGAATGAAACCTCACGGGGTGGGGGACCCCACACAGTGTCCCCGGGACTCTTGCCCATCCATGCTTCTCTAGGAATTAACGCGTGACACGGGGCAGGATGTGACACCTGCATCGTTTCCACTAAGATGCCTGCTGCAGGGGCCCGGGGAGCCGTGTGGGTGCTGGTCGGGGAGACTGTCACTGAGTGAAGGCTGGGGACTCACTGTCGAGGGGAAGCACAGCGGGTGGGGGCAGTGAGTGGGCACTCAGGCTGCCGAGCAGGTGGCAAGTGCCGAGGCTCATGGAAGAAGACACGAGCAGATTGCATTTGGGGGTCACAGAAATGCCCGTGGCTGAGCATGCTCTCTGGTAACCCCACATCCGCACCTTAGTGCTGCAGACACGGGAAGAGCAGGCCCTGTTCGAGCTCAGCTGCTTGGAAATAGGGTGCGGGTTTGTGAATAGACCGTCTGATTTCCCTGGACGGTGCGTCAGGCTGAGGACCTCAGCTGCAGACCGGAGGACAGCCTGCTCCTCATCTGTCCAGACGGGACAGAACCTGCCTGCTGAGGCCAAAGGGGCTGGTCCGGTTGTCAGCCTCAGTCTTTCACTCATCGATAAGAGGCAGGAATGAAAGGAAAAAGCAAGAAATAGTTGAATCGGCGTTGTGGCTAGAATCACCGAACGCCACGTTGCGTTCACACTTGCAATGTCGAGGTCATGGTAACCACTGAGCACTAAGAATCGTTCTCCTTTGATGAGCGACTGATGAGTTCTCAGTGCAAGAGCCTTGTTAACTTCCCGCCCAGAGAGCTACGCGCAGCTGAGGGGGTGCGAGAGGGTGAATATGTTTTCTATTAAACCGAGCCTCGTAGACGCAGAGCAGGCCGCCGTAGCCCCTGCACTCCCGTCTGTGTATCGAAGAGTATTTCCCTCCCTAGCGCGGCCCGTCTCGAAGTCTCCAGAGCCTCCCGTGTCTAGAAGAGGTTTATGAAGACGTTTTGAGTTCTGTGCTGCACTTAGGCTCTCCGAGGCCCAGGAGTCCGCCTGGGTCGCTCCACACCGTCCTGTGGCAAGTCAGCCGAGTAAAGCTGTCTCTCGCGTGCACAGAGGGAGACATGGAGCCTTGATTGCTGTCTTTTCCAGACCACAGTTCCCGGGTGAGGCGGCTGGAATCTTACCCAACAGATGAGCCACAGCAGGAATGCTGGGTCCTACAGTGAGACACGGATCCCTACACTCACACCCCTCGTGACAGCTGCTTTATTCTCTGGAGGGAAAAGTACAGTATAAAGGAAAAAAATGCAAAATTCAGAAGGCTGTACCTCTGAAATGCATTGGTCTGGACAAGCACTTGACAGTCCCCAGAAAGGGAGTGAATTCTAAAGATCAGGCTGTTAAGCTGTAGCTGGATGGTTATTTGTCTGCACTTTAAAAAATCTGGCTGTTAAAATTAATTATATTCAAGGAGCGTTTATCAGGATGAAAGGCTCAGACTTGATATTTTTAGTCTCTGGAATTAAAGGGGCACCCGGGAGCCGATAGATCACACTGAAAACAGCCAGCCTTGCCGTTTGGGGTTCTTTAAACAGACTTATTCTGATTGTAACAAAAACACCCATAAATCTATGCACATATATATTGATCCCAGCTTCCCCTTAAAAATGACTCTGTCCTAGTAAGTTGGCATATTTCATAAACAAACCAACAAATTATTGATCTATCATATACTCTAAAAGTCCTATGAAGAATCTAGGTTGCATTTAAGTTCATACTGCACCTAAGGCATAAGAAACTCCAAAATGAAAAATAGATGTTTAAGCAGCAGCACGGGAGATACATAGCTGTCTGCGCCCACCGTTTGCGGGCTCCCGTTGCGATCCCAGGTGCGTCCGCGGAGCCGCAGCGCCGGGCCGCGCGGCAGCCGGGCTCCCCCGGGCCTCCAGGGCGCCCCCAAAATGACGTCCTCGCGCTGTGCGCTCCACCGCTGTGGAAGACACTGTCCAGATGTCCCTCTGTTGTAACAAGTCACAGCTATCGCAAGGGTGTACTCTATGGTAACCTGGCTAGGGGAATGAATAAAAATGACTATTTCTAGTAACAATATCTAAGCAGTGTTACTGTGAAATTGTCTTATTAGTAAGATGATTCACTGTCCCCAAAGAAAGAAGCCGCCTCCTCCTGTTCTGTCTTCTGGTGAGTTTCACGCCCTGTTCCGTTCCGAGGGAGCCCGGCCGCGGCGGGCACAGGCTGGGCGCAGCCTGCTGGCGCTGGAGCCCGGGTGCCGTGCAGCAGGGGTGGTTGGGTTCCATCTGAAAGCCGGTGGGACTGTGTTGCCAACTAGTAGCTTCTCATTCCAGCTTTTGGAAGGTGGAGAGAAAGAATGAAGAAGATGACAGAGCTAAGTCTAAGGTGCGGGAGAACGTGACGCTGGGTTTGAGGACACAAAGAGACAGAGCTGAGCCCGGGTCCCCAGGAGGGTCCGGCAGATTCCCAGTGGATCCCTGGGGTTTCCTGTGATCAGGGAAAGAGTGTGGCGACAGAGGCGGCCGGAAAAGTGTTCAGGGTAGAAGCCGCCGTGCGGTGCCGCGATGTCTGTGTGGGGAAGATGGCCGGGGCCTGGGAGGCGGCTGCTGGGCGGTGGAGGGCGAGGAGGGCCGCGGGTCAGGACAGAGTGCCGTCGCCTGCGTACCGCTGCGGACCCCAGGGAGGACTCCAGATCCTGCGGAGCGTCCTACGGCAGAGTCCTCAGGGGCTGAGGACCCTGGCAGAAGCGTGAGACCCTACAGGAGTGGAGAGAGCCACCGCGTCCAGGGCAAGAGGGCAAGAGAGAAGAGCTCAGACCTGGGCGAGCCGGGGAGGGCAGCAGCCAGGGTCCCGAGGCACCGCGGAGGGCAGGAGGGTGAAGCCAGGCTCGCGGTCACGCGTGTCCGGTGCAGGAGGAAGCTGAGTGGAGGAGGAATCCGGCCTTTTGGTCTGAGCATCTTTAGAGACAGCGCTCGTGGGAGGGGGAGACGCAGCGGGCTTGAGAGGGGCGGTGGGGGGAACCCAAGTCCAGCTTTGGTGGCACCAAATTGAGAGCATCTGTCAGAGATGCAGGAGAGAGCCAGGGCCGAAAGAGAGGGAGGGAGGGAGGGAGACAGACAGACAGACAGACAGACAGACAGACAGACAGACAGACACAGAGACAGAGGCAGAGAGAGAGACAGAGGCAGAGAGAGAGACAGAGAGATCCAGGAGAGAGACGGGGCTGAAAGAGAGGGAGGGAGGGAGACAGAGAGACAGAGAGAGAAAGCCATAGAGACAGAGACACAGAGAGAGCAGAGAGGGAGAGAAGTCCTGCTTGGCAGAAGTTGGGCCGTCTTGGCACACCGGTGCATTTAAAGCCCAAAGAAAGGGCCCCGTCACGAAGGAGGCCAGAGCAGAGCGGGGCAGACACATGGCCAGAGCTTTGGAATGAGGCCGACTGAGCCGCACAAGGTCAGGCGCGTGGCCGGCAGGGACAGGAAGCTTCCTCCTCAGGACGCCCTGGACTCCTCACAAGCACAGCGCTGGGGACTCACGTGGACCGGGGCTCTCTGTGCTCCCCGGGGTGCACATCAGCACAGTCTGGTGTTCAAAGACAATAGCACAGAGCGTGTTTGGTACCTGCGTCCTTCGCTGCGATAGCGGAAGTTGACTCCGGGACAGCCCGAGTGCGTGAGGTAAAGCTTCCGGGCATCAGGGCCACACAAGGTGTGCTCGGAGAAGACACAGGAAAGCAAGAAAAAGAACACGGCTCCTCCAATGAGAAGATCTGACTTCACTCGGTGCGTGAGGGCCTCACTGGGCGGACCTCAGGCCAGCGCAGAAGTGGCCTCCAAGCGCCCTGCCTCGGCTGTGCACTGAAACCCCGGCTTATGTTTACTAACCTGCAGTGACATCGCCGTGTCTTCGGTGCCATTTTTTCTCTCTCTCTCTCTAAGATGGGCACTTGCTACACTGCTGGGTGAGACTCCAACCATGAACTCAGTGGCACCTCTGCCTCCTGAGTGCCTGGGACTACAGGTGTGAAATAAAGCCTAACACACTTCTCTAAACTTTACTATCTCACTCGTATTTTATCTATGAGACACTTCTAATTTACTTCTAATTCACAACAAAGGAGATATTTGATAGCTATTTCTTCAGTATCGAACACATGTGTTTCAGGTGATCACAGCTAAGGCTATAGAAGGTACAGTGCGAACGTGATAACCAAACAGAAAACCACAACACCATAAAAATGTCAGAGGCAGCGTGGCAAGTAGACGTGAGCGTGGACATGTTAGAGGAAGGGCATAAAAAGAGTTTTCCCCCCAGTTCAAACATCATTAAAATACGTACTTCAAACTCTTTAAGAGGACCGAGTGTGCTGGATTTGGCCTCCACGGTGGCAAAGGATGGACAGAGGGAGGCGGAGAGGGGAGGGGCGTGGAGAGTGGGTGCGGTGGGCGTGACCAGCTCCCCGCGATGAGGACAAACGTCACGGCTGCACCCGTGTGCTGAGGAAAGTACGATAAACACGAAAAAGAACCAAGACCCGAACAGGTAATACTGGAAGTGGCTCTGGGTCATGCTCGCGGGGGCCGCTCCGGGACACGGGGGGCCCTGTGCTGCGGCACCCGCCCTCTTGCCGGCCCTGCTCGGCTCCCCGAGAGGGCAGAGCTCCCGGGCCTGCTCCCCACGGGCTCTTGGGGGTGCTGGCCGCGGGCTTCGTGTGCCGGAAGCTCCTGGGTGCCCCGCGGAGCCCTCCGACCCCCAGGCTCGGCCCTCGCGGCTCACTTAGCTCCTCTCCGCGCCGGTCCGGCTGCATTCGTGTCTACGCAGCTCCTTCTCAATTCTGTAGGAAAAAAATCTCCATAATTTTAAACTCACTCATAATACATTTTTCCTCTAGTGACTAAAAACAGGCCTCTGCCGTGTGGCTGGAGAAGAAGTATGGATTTCAGGAGTAGGTAGTCTATTAGCCAGAATAGCCACATTTCGGGGCAACCTTTAACAAAATAAGCCACTTAATAATTTAATAATCACCATCAAATAATCTCACAATTATTTGAGCTTTACTCAGTGTTTGAATTTTTGGTTGAGAGTTTGCAGCTTCGGGACAAGGAGAGGGCCTGATGGGGCTGCCAGGGCGGCCCTTGGGGACCCTCACGGCCGGTGCTGCCGGGTTTCCAGCTCGTGTGGGGGGAACAGCGCCCCCCCGCACCACTCATGAAGCCCTGGCCCTGTGCTTGGAGGCTCTGTGTGGTCTACAGAGGAGGCCGTGCCGGTGACGGCTGCTGAGCCGGAAGTCTGCCGCTGGTCTTCGGGTGTGGGAGCTACCTGTGCGCCTCACACTGGATGGACGGAGAAGACGGTCCTCGGCCTCTGGGCAGCGTTGAGGGGACCCATCAGGAGCACCCCGAGTTCAGCTCTGCTTCCTCTGTGACCACACCCGAGCACCGGGACCCTGGGCCCGTCCTGTCACATGGCCACCACCTCAGGGGACACGGAGGTCATGACCCCTAGAAAATTAGAGCTGCAGCCAAGTTCGCCCCAGCTCGCCCTGTGCGCTGATGCCAGACTGCTGGGCGCGTCCTCGGAGCAGGGCACTTGGCAGCCGGCGCTCCTCTGGGGGCTGCTCAGTGCGTCTGCCGGCCCTGGTTATGGTCCAACATGGGCACCGTTTCCCTCATTAGAGTCATTATTTCTTTGAGAAAACACTTGCTGGACGTGTAACAGGTTCTCGGCACCCGGAAGCAACGATCCAAAGCAGAGCTTTCAACAACTAAGGGGCCTGTATTCGGGTGGGGCCAGAGAGCGGGGAACGCAAACGTCAGTGATGGCGTGGGCGGTGCAGTGAAGGATTCACTTCGTAAAAATGCGGTTATCGGCAGAGCCAGCCTGAACTACAAAGTGAGACCCTGTCTCAATAAAAAAAAAAAAAAAAATTGTGCCGGGCGTGGTGACTCACGCCTGTCATCCCAGCACTCAGGAGACAGAGACAGGAGGGTTGCTGAGTTCGAAGCTTGCCTGGGCTACATAGTGAGCTCAGAGCCAGCCTGAACTACAAAGTGAGACCCTGTCTCCAAAAAAAAAAAAAAAAAAAAAATGTGGTTATCAGACTGGGGATTTAGCTCAAGTCATACTGCGCCAACCTTGGATGCACAAGGGCCTGAGTTCAATCCCCGGTACTGCAAAGAAAAAAAAAACTATTATCAGTGTTCAATCTTTGTTAGAAAACACAATAAATTGTAACTCTTCTAGAATATTTCACGACAAAATTCTCAAGTTTGAGCGATCCTTTTGTTCAGTTATGGGAGAAGTGACTTTTCAAGGTGCTTCATAAAATGGTTTTTGATGGAACAAGATTTAGGTGACGTAAGACACCCATGTTTTCAACAGATTTTGTTCCTCCAGAGACACAGAAGCCACCCAGGAGACTTCAGGGTGCAGAGTCCTGCGGGTTCCTGTGGTTAACTGGACCCCACACTTCCGCTGGCAGAACTTTGCCACAACAGAAACACAATTTCCAGGAGCCCCCACGAAGGAGGGTACAATGATTGCAGAGCACACCGTGTCATCCTCGGGCACCTGGCCGTGCTCTGCCGTAGGGTGACAGACACGTTGTGAAGCTGTGAACATTCTAGTCGACACCAGTGGACACGAGGCTGAGAAACCTGTGGATCCATTTGGACCCGTCACTCTGGCTCAGTCTCTTACTGTTCCTGTTGTTTGGTTCCCGTCTGAGGAGTCTCACAAGCCCTGAGGCCCGGGGTCTGTCAGGAGGGCCCCCAGATAGCCATCATTCTTTTTGTGGGTTTTTCTTTGCTCTTTTAGAAATCTCCAAAACACAAACATCAGACTTGTGCTGCTACTTGAAGTGAGTTTGCGTGATCATGCCCTCGGTAGCAGCACGCTCCGGCCCTGTAGTGTTCGCAACAGGAATCTGAAATGGTGTGCGGAAGACGGACTGTGGCCCGGCAATGGACAGAGCACACTGTTCTGGGTGAAGCAGGACCCTGTGCTCCCGAAACAGACAGCGGCCGACGCTTCCCCGTGACACGTATGCAGGAGAACATGCGTGTGCATGGTGTCGCCGATTAGAGGGGCACAGGGAGGAGCCCTGTGACAGGCTTTCCGGGGCCCCTGGCCAAACTGGCTGCCTCCGCTCTGGTCTTTCCTGGTGTGTCCGCGGCCACACTCTTGAAGGTCAGGTGGATCCCAGGAATCTCATTTAATCCTGCAGAGGGCACCGCTGACGGATGGTGTTGGCTGCAGATTCGGGGGCTCTCCCGTGGCCGAGCTCCCGAGCGGGGGAGGCAGCAAGAGTGCTGCGTGAAACCCCATCACCTCAAGACCAGTCGAGGTGCGGTGCTTCTGCCACATTCTCCTCTCTGGTGTCATCACAAACTCTTGGCTAAGTTTGAGGACAAACTGAAACACAGGCCTTTCTTGCAGAGATCGGACGTCTCCGGAATGCCTAAGACCAGATGCATTCCGGTGGCCTTCTGGGCCAAAATACTCCACTACAGACAGACGCACCAACTTGTTACCCCACGTCTCAGGGGCAAAGGAGAATAAAGTGAGCTTTGCCTTTCTACTTGTCTGTGTTATTTCAAGTGTACAATAGGCACTCGAAACGCAGGGACTCTTCCTTCACTGAAAAACTGCCAAAGAAGGATTTTGCTGTTGTTGTTGTTATAGAAAAATGAGAGCTGGAAATATCAAGACCTGAAAATGCAACGAAATGTGGGCTCAATGAATAATAAAATAGAAGGCAGCACAAAAAGCAATTTAATTGAAAGACTGCGAAGAACACAAAGAAGCTGGATGAATAGAGAGACCGAGGAGAGATTAAAGCGCGATGGAATTAAAACCCTTCACCAACCGCAGTGAGGAAGAGATTGGACGCGGCAGCCTGAGACCACGCGCGGAGGTAACCAGAGAGCGAGCCCTGGGCATCGCGGGTGGAGGGCATCAGGCTGAAGTTACAGGCTCAGAGTCACACAGGGGGCTTCTTCTGCGAGCCAGACGACCCCGCAGGTGAAAAGCCCTTGTGAAATAACCCCAGCAAAGGGCTTCAGAGGGAGGGGTGGGAAGACGCGTCATTGCTGTGCTTGGTGGTAAGTTCATTAGTTTGTTAGATATAATGTCAAGGATAAACCATAATCTCAGGAGTATCTGATCATAGACGGGCTAGAAAAGCGATCGTGGAGAGGAAAGGAAAGACAGCAGGTAAGTGAGTCCTCTCGGCCCCGACTAGGAGTCC
>PVIC010035578.1:0-19004 GCA_004025085.1 Thryonomys swinderianus | reverse complement strand
AAAAAAAAGAATGTGAATAGAGATACATTTGTTTCTTAAATAAAAATACCTAGTGATAGTTTTATAGAGAAGGTGTAAGAAAAAATATTCCTAAAAGTTAATATCAGAGTTTTCAGTGATCACAGAAAAAGATATTTGATCCTAAGAAAATAATGGAGATTTAAATAATTTTAGAGATGATCCAGTATATTTGACTTGATGATATGAAAACTAAGTGTACTCCTCCACCCTTTCTGACCATAACATGATACAATTAAGAGAAAGAATGCTTTAAAACACCAAGACATCCATCAGGAACAGTAAGAACTAGCAGTAAGACACTACACAGAAGGCCTCAGCATTAGCTGATATTGATGATTCTCATATGAGGTCCTGGTGCTCAGTGTTGCTGAAACACTGGAAAGGGTAAAGTAGCATAATGGGGACCTCAGGAGATGGAGACTTATAAATTCTCTTTCAAGGAGCAGCAGGAAAGTGTAAATCACAATTTTTTTTCCATTTCTGAATACACTCTCAATGTCTATAAACAGTATATCAGCCTTATTTAGTAAGGAAGAAGGGAATTAGCTGGAAACACTAGCCATTATGCTTTAAAGAACAGGGATGGGAGTACAGTCACTACTCCTAGAATGTTAAAAAAAAAATTCTTTCCTATACTTAAACGGTAGGTGTTGACATGATTACTGACACTAATTTCAAGGTTTATGAAGAAATCTTTTATCCAAGCTGTAATAAACTAGGTTCCTCTGAAGTTAAATGGTATTTTTTTTTTTTTGAGACAGGGTCTCACTTTGTAGTTCAGGCTGGCTCTGAGCTCACTATGTAGCCCAGGCAAGCCTCGAACTCAGCAATCCTCCTGCTTCTGCCTCCTGAGTGCTGGGATTACAGGCATGAGCCACCATGCCCGGCTAAATGGTATTTTTTAAATGTCCTTAGCCTTTTGGTCCAGTTAAAGCTAAAACGAGTTCCCACATAAAATATTAATGATCTCATTTTATACTGGTGGGCATATTTTATTTCAACATGCATCAGTGTCCTATTATTACAGTGGCTCATTCTTGCTTTCTATTAGCAGGGGACAGGAAAGAGATTTAGGAAATACTCTACCTCCTAGTGGGCCAGGGTAATAGATACAAATAAGGTGGGCCATGGGTTCCCTTCTGCTCTGTCCTTGACCTCTTTCTGCTGACATATAGATTAGCTTTTGGACTTAGGCTATTGAGAAATGAATTATCATGATTCTCAGTCTATAACAAAGTATCACAATGGCCCACACAAGGTTCCTGTTCTTATTTAGTACTTCTTTCACTCCAAATATGCAATACTCACCTCACTTCCACTAGAGATGAAAACATATTTGTTATAGGGCCTTGTATGTAAATTCATCCTTGAATAATACATATTATTTTGTGTGTTTTAAGTAATACTTGCTATCAATCTCATTATCAGCCCTTTCTAATAATCAGTAGTTTTAAAAAAGTCTTTGTGGCAGAATAATACTCCATTTTATAAAAAAACCCCACATCTTCTTTATCCACTATCCAGATGATGGGCATTTGGGTTGTTTCCACGACTGAGCTATCACAAACTGAGCTGCTATGAACAAGGGTGTACATCTCTCTTTCCAATGTGATTTTTAAGTCTTTTGGGTACATTCCTAGCAGAGGGATAGCAGGGTCAAATGGGACCTCTAGTCCTAGTTTTCTGAGGAATCTCCACACTGATCTCCACAATGGTTGCACAAGTCTGCAATCCCACCAACAGTGGAGAAGGGTTCCTTTCTCCCCACAGCCTTGCCAGCATGTATTGTTGGTTGATTTTGTAATAGTGGCCATTCTTTGTGGAGTGAGATGCAATCTCAGTGTTGTTTTCATCTGCATCTCTCGAATGACCAGTGATGTTGAACATTTCTTCGTATACTTCTTAGCTGCTTTGACTTCTGCCTCTGAGAAGTGTCTGTTCATTTCAGATGCCCACTTTTGAATTGGGTCTTTAAACTTGGGGAGGCTGATCTGTTTAAGTTCTTTATATATTGTAGATAAGATTGATTCATTTATGTGTAAATGGATACACCTGGAGGACATGCTAATGAGTGAAATAAATAGATCACAGGCAAATACCAGATCTTCTCTTTGATATGAGCACCTCTAAATGCAAATGAGCTCTAGAAAGTATGCCAGTCTTTGTAGAATGGGAAATTTCCAAAGGAAATTTGTTGTGGGGATGTAATGAGGGAAAGGAATAAATAGGATTCTGAAAGAAAATAAAAGAGCATGTATATAGGGGGTGAGAAGGTGTGGGTGGGTGGGGATATGGGTAAAAATGAGAATTGACTTGTGTCATATATTGGTACAAATTCCCCAATGTTATGTGTGATTGTGAGATGTATATAAATTGTACCAATAAAGAATTCAATTTAAAAAAGTCTCTGTGATGCTGTAGTACTGATGTAAAAAACAAACAAACAGCTTGTAATCCCAGCACTCGGGAGGCAGAGACAGGCGGATTGCTGAGTTCCAGGCTTGCCTGGGCTACATAGTGAGCTCAGAGCCAGCCTGAACTAGAAAGCGAGACCCTGTCTCAAAACAAACAAACAAAAACAACCTTTGAGAGTTGGCGTGGTATTATCCACAAAGTCTTCATGGTACTATGAGCAGGTCTGAGACTTACGACACTCTGTTAAACATGAACAATTTCATAATTTTGCAGAACATCTACATCAGACAAGACCAGTCTATAATCACATGGATCAATGCAGAAACAACACCACTCATTATTGCCTGCAGGAAAAATATGAACACTGTCCAAGCCACAAAAATAAACATCTATTTCTCAGCTCAGCTAGTAAGAGTAACTTCTTCCACTAACAGGTGTGTGTTCCCAGGAATCTTGAGCTGGACATTATCAACACATTTAGTTTACTGGTTCTGTCTTCTACATGTTCCAGATTCTGTACCAGTTCCACACTGCTATTACTAATATGTATTAAAATCTGACTGAAAAATCATTCCTCTTCCTGGTACATTTCAAATTGATTAGCTACTTGTAGAACTTTCTTCTTTATCAGAATCAACTTACTGAGTTCCACATACAAATCCTGTCATAATTCTAATTAATGTCACATTTGGCAGGAATTGGCATACTGTTATGTTCCACCAGTAAATACATAGTAGCTCATAATTTACCCATATGAGCTCACCATTTATGCAAGGCATTGTATATATCCTTTGGTAAAATTTTAAAATTTGTTCCAAAGTAATGATTTCTGTTAGCTTAACATGTAAATGCATTTTATTGTGACTACTATAAATTTTGAAATCTAATTACTCCTAAATGTGGAAAAATCTTACTGATCTTTTAAATATAAAAAACCTTGTCGGGCTGGAGATTTAGCTCAGTGGTTCCTGTGTCTGCCTTGTAAGCGCAAGGTCCTGAGTTCGATCCCAGTAACCACATACAATGCTGGGGGTGGTGACTCACGCCCACCAGCAATCAATATCACCTATCACAACCCTGTCTCTAAAAAAAAAAAAAAACCTTGTCTTTGCTACTCCTACTAGTTTGTCTCTACAGGCAGAATATAATCATCAACTACATGCTTTGTCTGTTACCCTTTTTCCTCCTCTGCCATCTTCCTCTGTCCATCTTTATTTCACTTTTTCTCCCTTACTGGATTAGCCATTCTTACATCAAAGATATCAGTAGTAGTAGGTATGTTTGTCTTTATCTAATGTAATAATATTCATTTTGCATTTTGTGTAAAATCTTTTTTCAAGCTTGTATCCAATCGTTATCAAGTTTGTGAACTTTAGTTCTATTTTTAGTTTGAGCAATAAACTGGAGTTAAATTTTATCAAATGCTTTTAGGTGTTCTTTTAAATAATTATGTTTTTCGCATGTATTGTGCATTTTCACTGTTTAACATAGTGAATTTTATTGATTTCTTTTTATAAACCTCCTGTTTTCTAGAGATACATGCATTTTAATTTCTTTTTCTGCTGGTTTTACATAGTATTTTATTTAGAATTCTCACACTTGTCATCCTAAGTGAGATGAACCTACAAGTTTAGTTTCATGTATTATTCTTTTTTTAAGGTTTCATGAGCCTTATAAACTTAACCAGACATTGCCTCTGTCCATCCCACCCTAGGGCACCCACAAGAGATGGAACTACATCCCCTGAAAATTTTCTAAGTATTCTATGTAAAATCTACTTGGCTTGTGAAGGTATGTCTGTTATTCAGGATTTTGGGTGTATCTGACTTGTGGGGAGGGGATTTTTGCTACTAATTTCATTTCGTTGACAATTATTAATCTAGTTAAATTTTAAAAACATATTTACTTTATGTTTTCATATGGCCCAGCAGCTTCATAGAAGGAAATTAATCAAAATAAGATTTTGACATCCAAATTTCTCAGTACAAAGGAGATCCTTCAGAACCCGTAACTTGACCTCTTACTGGGGCTCCAATTTTTAGCACAGAATGACTTAAGAATGAGCTGCTTAGAATATATGTACTGAAACATCCATTGTTCCCTATAAACTTGCATAATTATTATATATCATTACACAAAAAAGCTGTCTACCAGAAAGTTCTATTATTAATCTTTACCATAATTCATCTATTCTTCATATAGGTATCAAGTTCTGTACTGTGGACCAACAAGGCAACGTCTTAATGGAAAAATCTTGTGATTACTTGCTTCAAAAATAGCAAGTAATGCTTTTCAGAAGTAGGAGACTTGAATAACTGAATTGAACCAAAGAAAAATTTCTGCATACCTGATGAAGTGGGCAAGAAATGTTTAGCCTCTGAAACTGAACCTATTCTATTTCAGTAGTTTAGGTCAATGCTCTTTTTGCCTACAAATTTCAGGAGGATAGAGAAATCAGTTTAACTACAGATACAGGAGGGAACATTTCACTGAAAATATAAAATGCTATTAAGGATACACTTTGATGGCTCCATTTAGGATTTCTAAATAATTAGGACCAATGAAAGCCTTCATGAGCTAGGCAGCTAATTTATCATGCAAGATTATTAAATTGACATGATGAAACTCTTCCTCATGGTCTCAACTACATTATTTAATATAACTTGTATGTGCTGCCCCCAAGGGCTGTAACAGGACTTTTATAAGCTGTTAGGATGAACACTGACATGCATCTTAGTTTAACACTATACACAAGCCAAAAGGCACTAATTAGAGTAGTTGTGCTAAACAATGTTTATGAACCAATTACCCTACTTCCTAACCAAATATTCCAAGAAGTACCAAACAATGCATAGCAAAAAGTCACTGGTTGAGCATCAAGTGTGGTATTTTACAAATAAAAAGAACAACACACACTGATAGAAGGAAATAAAAATTTAAGAAGTCATGCATAGGGCCGGAGGGTTAGCTCAGTGGTTCTGGTGCCTGCCTTGCAAGCGCAAGGTCCTGAGTTCGATCCCCAGTAACCACATACAATGCTGGGTATGGAGACTCATGCCCACCAGCCATTAATAGCATATACCACAGTGCTAGGCATGGTGGCTCACGCCTGTAACCCCAGCACTCAGGAGGCAGAGACAGGAGGATTGCTGAGTTAGAGGCTTTCCTAGGTTACATAGTGAGCTCAGAGCCAGCCTGAACTACAAAGCGAGACCCTGCCTCAAAAAAAATAAAAAAAAAGAAAGTCATGCATAAAGTGTGGTAAGCAACATAACTGCCTCCTAAAGATGTGGGAAGCATTATTATATTAAATTGTCTAAAATTTTGATTTTAATCCTGAGACCTCTAAATTAAAGAGAAAATAAAAATCTGAAAATAATGTTATATGCAATAAAGGCAAAGTTGTTTCACACAATCAAGGGAATATATATCATAATCCAAGAAATACTTATGGGAAAATATTAGTAGTATGTTTATGGAAAATATGTTAATATTTTTCAATTCAGTGGAAACATCATAGTACTTTCTATGTGATACTTGAGTTCCAAAGACGAGTATGACCATTTATGTTTCTTTTTCTTTTTTCTTTTGAGACAGGATCTCACTTTGTAGTTTAGGCTGTCCCTAAACTCATTATGGAGCCCAGGTAAGCCTTGAACTCACAGCAATCCTCTTGCCACTGCCTCCCAAGTTCTGGGATTATAGGCATGAGACACCAGGCTTGGCACATTTATGTTTCTTGTCCGCAAAGTGCTTCTACTGTAAATGTAAAAATGGAGAATAAAACTAGGCAAATAATATATAGCATAGTAAATGCTATAAGGTAGAAAACATCCCACAGAGTACTTAATCTGGTTGGGAACTTTATTCCTTCTTTGCAAGTGTAAACAGATGTATGAGTTTTGTAATTAGAATTTTATTGAACTTCCCTATCTTTTCCTATCCTCTCTCTCTGGTACATATGTATGTTTGTGTATTACATGCTTTCTTGCCTACTTTTCTCATTTTGCCTTCTCTCCATTCTTATAGTTTTATCTTACCTACTTTGTTTCCCTAGTTGGCCCTAATACAGAACAATTGCACTTCTACAGTATTGTCATGCATTTCTAAAAAACTAACCTGACAAAAACTGTGGTAGTTAAAAAATACTTAAAATAGTTTATGTATGTCTAAGCACTTTTATGTGTATCAACTGTTGTAACTATCAAAAACTTATGAGGTAAATATTAACCTTACCCTCATTTTACAGATGTAGAAACTGAGGTAGACTGAAGGCCATCTAGGTGGCACAGGACAGAGTAGAAATACTACCTCTGCTCCACTTGCGCTTCATCCTACTCCTTCCATAGATACAGTATCCTTTAATCCTCACAATGACCTTGTTAAATAGATAGCAACTTTGTTTAAAGGATTAGGAAAGTAGGTCAGAGTTGCCCAACTCATATGATCAAGTTTTTTAAAAAAATGATAAAATTTTTTAAAGAAAAAAAGTTAAGAGAAAAACCATAAACTAAACTATATTTTTATGAAACCATATTCTCTTGGCACAGAATCTGGAAAAAGATAAAAGTCTTCTGTTTCAAGCTAATAAATCTGATCAGAAGAGTCAAAAGAGTTTGGTTCTTTACCTAAAAAGGAATAGTCCCTACTTTGTCATTTTTGAGATGTGCTCAGTAATTTAGTGAATAACTTTCTTGTCTGCTGACATATATCCAAGTTTCCTCTCTGCCTTCTTAGTATTACCGTAAAACCCTCAGGTAATAATCAAAAAGAGATGTAGGTTCATATTGTTTGTTACAGATGGAATCTGAAAACTAGGAGATAAAACCAACCCTCTTCATAGCCCCCATATTTTCTACACACACACACACACACACACACACACACACACACACACACACACACACACAGAGCTCATAAGTACTTTAAGAGTTCCCTTTTTCTTGCTTCCCTATCTGTAGGCAATGCTGAGTTACATACAAATAAAGACACATCGACTTGTGCTGTTAAAATATTACAAACATTAAAATTCCTACAAAAAACTTTAACTCAAAATCCAGTATCTTAAATTCTGAAGTAAATGTCTCTCCAGCAAGTGGGAAGCTCTCTTAGAATGTGAGATGACTTACTAGTTCAAAAGCACATCAAAATTCAGATTAGGAAAAGGAGGTAATTAGTGTCTGCAGCTTTGTTTAGGGTTATTAGTGCCAAGGACTAGTCAAAGAACACATGCAATCAGTTTTTGCACATTATAATTAGATGACAGAAGGACAAACTCTACATTATAACTACAAAGAATACTACAATCATTAGAAGTACCAAAGCGAACCCACTAGCCTTTTTCACCAATTCATTTTTTTCAACTCTTTCTGGGCTGTGTGACCTAAATGTTATTGCAAATATTCTTTCAGAGTAACTCTTTAGGATATTTTTAATGTGGGACTATGCAGTGTTCCAACATTAAACAGGTGCCCAGGCACATACATACTGCCAGGGCTTATGACCTGAACAAGTACAGGACCTAATATGACTAATATGGTTATATTTGGAATAGTAAACACTACAACATAGTGACCTCTGCACTGTAACTCCAGTTTCTGTGAACAAACCAGAAAACCTTGTGGAATAAATATAATCGAAACACAATTCTCAAATTTCAACTTAGTCTTGTGCCTGTTATTTGTGTTTTTCTTTTTTTCTTTCTTGAGACAGGGTCTCACTATACAGTCTAGGCTAACCTTGAACTTGGTATGTGGTACTGGCTGACCTTGAACACATAATCCTCTTCCCATATCTCAGACTCCCAAATGCTGAGAATAGGTATATGTGCATGCCTGGGTGGTACCAATCTATTCACCTGGGCCTTGGTGGCTAATATAAAGCTATTTCCCTCCAAAGTTCAGTGAAGTCTCTTATGCTTCAAGTTAGCTAAGGGAATATGTGTTAACTACTGTATACTTGAACTTTGATTATGACCACAAAATTTCTTTCTTTAGATTTATTATTCCAAATTAGAGGAAAAGCTGTGTTCTTTCTCTTTCTTACTTTTCCTGCTCAACCTCTGCCACTGGAAAAGCTTCATAATTCTGCTACCTCTAACAGTGTAAACTGTTTTTCTAGTATATCAGAATGTTTTCAATTCCTCAAACACTCAATAGGCACCTACCTAGCTCCTAACATCTCTATGTGCCAACAATACAGATGAGAACTGACATCAATCACTTCTTTAACTGAGAAAGGGGAGAGAAGCGGAGGGCAGAAAAAAGAGGGAAGACGTTTTTCCTTTTTCTAAAATTTTGTGCCGTGGGGTGAATACAGGGCTATGTGTACTTTCTTTTTTGTCTTCACACACATACTAACAGCTTGTTAAAATTTCAGTCTCCATGTACTTTTCCTGGAGCCAATGTCTAATCCATTATAATCTACCCCAAGTTCACAGTGCAGCACAAGTTGTACAGTGTATTCATATAGTTTTCTTGATCATTCTAGGCCAAAGAAACTTCTCAGCTCTTTGTTCTAGTCATTTGGCACTAACCAAAAACTACACTGTATTATTACCTTTTCATTATTTTACCTTTTGTTTCAGGTATCCCATATATTTGTTTCAGAGAATAGGATTTACATTTAAAGTTAGAACAAGGCTCAGAACTGGAATCAATAAAGAAAATGTTGCTCTAAGGCTCTGTCTCTGGAATTTTATAACCCAAGAGGCTATAATCCTCCATTGGTTTTGGAAATTATTGGATGAATTAATAACTTAAAAGTATAGGCACACCATTGTTCGGTATTAAGCATATCTTCACCATCTGGCACATGTTAATTGTATTTTAGAGTAAGTGAATGTTAAACAAGAATATACATAGATGAGAATCCCATCTTTGTAGGTTCCCTATTTTAATATTTATTATATATGCAAGGATTGAAGGCAAAGACGGAAAACTGCCATCTTTTAAGGGGCTGTTCAAGGAATGTTAAAAGAATATTTATTTAAACTTTTCCTTACTATAACTCTGAGAGGAGGAAGCCACTGCTTTGTCCTCCTCCTGTCTGCAGTAACAGTGGAACCCTCTGATAATCTAATACACAGACAAGACAGTTTATGTCCCATCATCATGGATTTTGTGCTACAGGTGCCCCAGCCCTTAGACTGGAAACAGCCCTGTCACCGTCCAGCACAACTCAGCAGCTGAGGACAACCTCTGTTTAAACAGACTGATAGTCACTGGCTCAAAAAAAAAAAAAAAATAGGGGATCCATCATGGCCAACTACAGGTTGAGGTGTATGAGGGAATGTGAAGGATGTGTACCAGGCCACTTGAAAAAGCTCACCGATGAGTCCAGTGTTGGGAAAGGAGGTTAGAAAGAGAGCCTGAAGTGCAGCACCTCATACACCCCAGGTGCAGAGAACACACCCATATCCCCAGCACACTTGTAATTATTCCTCCCCATACTTTTATGAAGCTTTAAATCTTGAGGGTACAGTGTACGGAGGAAAGGTTTGACATTTCCCACATACCCCTAGTTTTTTACTTTGCATCAAAGTTCATATTTTCAGGGTTTTACTTATTTTACATGTGTAACTTATTTTCCCAAAAGAACGTTAAGGTCTCAAACAATGGGAAACAGTATCATTGAATTTCTAGGTCCCTTTTAAGCTTGGCAAAAAAAATGTATTATTTAATATATATGTAGAGTAATTAAGATTTATTAAAATACTTATAGTTTTTGGATTTTTGTTGAGATCTGTATGTCAATATTCCGTTACTAACTTGCCTTTGAGAATTTTCTGAGTATTTCTGATATATTAATAACTGGCAAAATTTTAGGAGTCATTTAATGTGGGAATTATTTAATAAAGAAAGACTAAATATGACCTCTTTTATATATGAATACTGAAGCAAGTAACAAGTGGCACATATACTTATTTAATAAATTTAATTATTTATGCTCTATTGGGGATTGAACTGAGGCTTGGCTTGAAATTATGATCTTCCTGCCTCAGAGTCCTGGGATTAGAGGAATATACCACCATTCCTGGTTCTCTTTTATTTATTTGTTTGTTTAGATAGTGTTCTTATATAGTTTGAGATGGCCTTGATCACTAGGTAGCCCAGATTGCCCTTGGACTTTCGGCAGTTCTCCTGCCTCAGGCTCCCATGGGCCCCTCTGCCAGCCCTTCGCCACTGCTTCCTGCACTGTGTTTTGAGACAGGGTCTCACTATGTAGGCCAGGCTGGCCTGTAACTCACAGAAATCCTCCTGTCTCTGCCTCCTAAGTGTAAGTGCTGAGATTACGGAAATGTACCACCACACCAGGCCTCTGCAGACTCTTGGAAGTATCTGAAGATAGAATTCAAGTTCCTTTGAAATCTCCTTTATCAAATAAATTAAACCTCTTAAAACATCTTTCTTCCTGTGTGACACTGTTCTGGACCAAACCTTGCAGTAGTTTCTTCTTGCCTCTCTTAAGTCACAGAAGGAGGGTGCCACTGTCTCTGGAGGTCAGTCTTTCCAGTAACTGACGCTGCTCATCACATTCCTTCCTGTTCATCAAGAACTCAGTCTGCAGACCCTTACAAATCCTGGCCTTCCACCTAAATCCTGATTACTCTCCTTTGGACTTACTAATATTTCTCTTAAAATGAAGTGATTAAATGCAAGCCGACCAATATTCAAATACAGGGAGAGACATTTTCTTTATACATTACTGTCAATAATATGTTTTCTTTTTTGTATTTATCTTTTATTTTAAATTTGCTCTCCTATAAAATTACTACCACCCTTCATGCTAATCCTGCCTCTTTACAACTCTGAGTACTGATCCATCTTCATAAAATCTTATGATAGTTATTTCTTTCTTTTTAAACAGAACCTTGCTGTTATTCAGGCTGGTTGTGAACTCACTATGTAGCCCAGGCTGGGCTTCTTGGAGCAATCCTGCTGCTGCTCCAGCATCCTGAGTGACAGGATTGTAGGGTGTACCAATACACCTGGCTGGCAACTTTTTTTCTGAAATTTTCTCTCCACTGCCCACTAAACTGTGAATTCTTTTATGATATAATTTCATCTAACTTGACTAACTTTCTCAGCCACTGATCTCAAAATTCTGAACCGCAAAAATCAGGATATACACCACTGTGTAAATAATTTCTTGCCTTCATGTCTGTGTTTCTTGCACAGGCTGTCATTTCCATATGGAATGCCTATGTACACTCTCTTGTACTTCCCAAAATACGATTCTTCCCCAAGACTTAGTATAATTATCTATTAATCACCCCTGCTGGAAGCAGTCTTCCCTTCATGTTCCTGAGCCCATTTTCAGAAGGTCTACTTTTTGTCTTCAAATTGCTTTGGCCCTTAAATTTTTGATTAGGTTGATTTTGAGGCCAAAAAATATAAATCAATATCATACACAGTAAATATGCTCTAGCTAATCAAAGTAAAACTCTATCATTTAATAAGTCAAAAAAATTTAGTGGTCACCTGTTATGTACCAGATACTGTATTAAACAAGTGGGCCATGAATTTGAAGAGGTATGATCCTTGTCTTCAAGGAATATATAATGACTGAAGTGAGGGGAAAAGAAGAGGGGAGGGGTGGGGGGGAAAGGGAGAGGTAACTGATTCATGTAGAGACACTAAAATACCTGTTGGAGGGAGAACTGATTCTTTAAAAATGAACAGAAATTTAGCAAGCAAACAGCAATACAATTTCTTGTGCCTAGTGATACAATGGAGAATCTTGTCAGAGATTACAGAATTTTTTAATAAATTGAGTTTAGAGAATTTTTAGGAAGGAGAAATGTCAAGGAAGACACTACAGACCAAGAAATTATCTTGGAATATGACCAAAGCAAGCTTAGTGCTGAGAAAGGGTAGTGTTCTCATTAGTAGTATCAAGTTATTAGCAGCTAGGGTCGAGCTGTGTAAATATGATAATACAAGAAGTAGGCCATCATAATTTACGTTTTCTGTGTTTTCAGGAAGAGGTGTACCTTCACTTTGCCACAGCAAAACTGAGGATAGAACGGGCAGGTCTGTACTTGACCCAAAGTGAATCTTTTTTATTTTTAAAGATGCAGCCTAATTTGGAATGCTGTGCTTTAGCACTGAGTCTATGAGTCAGGGTAGATAAAAACTTAGGTAAGTAACTAATGGCTTCTTTACTACCGATTCTGGAACTTGGATTTTTCTCAAAAAAGAAGGGAAAACAGGGAGAGAAGGAAGACGGAAGCAGCTACTCTTCCTGAGGGGAGGGGAAATTTTTGGTAATTACAATTATTCATATTCATCATCAATTATTCAATGTAATGTAACAACACAATATGATTATGATACTCCTTGTTAGCGCCAATGATCTAAAAATCACTTACTTTATATTACATTTATTTTAGGAAGCTCTTTTTGAAAATCTTTTTTAAAAAGGTTCACATGCCTTAGACTGACATTCAAACATTTCACTTTTAACTTCTAGAAGTCTCAGAATATTCAGTTGCTCTCTCACTTGTTGACTCGAATTCTGATATATGCATTACCCTGCTCACTACTAAACACAACCTGGAAGCTAACGCCCAAGATCACTGGCTTAGGTCTGATCTGTCCTCACTTTCTCCACCTCCCAGCCCCAGGCCTGAAGCCCGCAAGTTATATCCTGCTGCTCCTAGAAGTTTGCTCCATTGCTATTTGCTCCTGCCTATACTCGTCTTCTCCCTCAAAAAGAACTTTACAATTCCTAACCAATTCTAAGTAGCATATTCTTTCATCTTTTTACACTGAAAGAAAGTCTGTGTGTCTTTAAATTAATGCACACAGTAGTTTAACTGGCTGCATTTTCTTTCTTAGTCATCTGTAAAGCAATGGTACAACTTAATGGTTCTTGAGTGCAACACTTTAGTGACTTCTATTTGGGTTCTTAAGTATCCTCAACTCCCACACAATCATGCATTTTTATCAAAACCATAGTTGAGGAAGAAACATGAGTTTAGGATAGGAGTAATACATGTGGTAGCTCCCAAATACATCAGGATGTCATATTTAGAACTTGTCAAAAATTTTACACAAGAAAATTTCAGAACTATCTCTTTAGAAGTACCCATTAGCTATAATAAAATAAGACGTGCTTCTAGTGAAGCATGATTTATCAGGAGTTTAAAAGTAATTTGTTACAATTACTATTCTTCCTAACAGTGTAATTAACAAAACACTTGCTTAGGAATCAAATAATGTTATAAATCTGAGAGCTGGACATGATTTCTGACGTCTCTTTAGTACTTACTCTCTGACTTTCACCAGCAATTTTTAGTTTTAAAACTCTGTAGCAGGGCATGCCTATAATCCTAGCACTTGGCAGGCTGAGGGAGTTCTAGGGGGCTACAGAGTGAGCCCCACCTGAACTACATATCTGCTCGGCCTTAAAAAAAACAAACCCAGACTTAAAAGTTACCTTTACTGGTGGCTAAGTGGGTTGGTTGTACAAGCCAGGATGCCTTTATAATTTCAGCAGCTGAAGTTGAATTTTGTTGCCAAGTGATAAAACATTTTGGCATCTGCAACCTAGCATTCCTTCCCTTTCTTGCTGACTTCCTTCCTCTGATTGCTGCAGACAGGCTGCAGCAAGTAATGTTCTCTTTAGAAGAGATTTATTGAGCTCAAATGTTTCTTCTCGTTTCTTCCAGTGAAAGGACACAACAATAAGCGTATTTATATGCTACCTGTGTACTCTCTATTTCTATATACCCAAATTCCTTTGAAAAGCTATTACATAAAAGGTATTATCATACCTGCAACTTTGAGATGAAAAATTATTTATTCACAACTAGTACTGTTATGCCTGTCAGTAAATTATATTATTAACTTTACAGTAGACTGAGTTTAAATAAATTGCATAATAATCAAAATTGTAAGCACCCTCCCCCTAGTCATATTCTCAGATATAGGACCATTTAAGATTTGCTCTGAAATTTCTAACATTAAACTTTCTCTGTAAATACATGGCCACAGGATAATTTCAGAAAGGTGCCAAAACTTTTACATGTCTAAAAAGAATAGAGGGAAAAATATGAGTTAAGATGCAGGGTTATTTTTTTTCTGCTGAAAATGGTTTTATCTTCTTGAATATGTTATGGTCATGTACGTAGAAAGAAAATTCAGACTACGAGTGATTTGGACCTGCTTTCTGCTTTAACACAAAACAGGCACTACTCAGTTCCATCACTCACAGAGGCTCAGTCCCCAGAGATGTTACAGTGCTCAAGGAAGGCATGAGGACGTATGAGTTTACATATCTGAAAAGTTCCTAGGTGTATCCAACAGACACAGAGTGAGGGGTATACAGGAGGAACACTCCTTCTGCTCCTCTCTTTGCCCAACACTCCCACTGTGATGAGCTAATTTAGCTCACAGCCCCTTTTAACATTCAGGATTTCTGGCACTATGAATGGAAAGGACTCTTCCAACAATAAAATTTAATTAGTTAAAATGATGGGTTTTGCTGTCTCACAGAGGAAGAAACACTTACTTGCAACAAATACTTATTTGGTGATGTCGGAAACTGAGGTTGAATATGACCAGAGATTTTGATTTTATGCTACATAATGAAAGCATCATTAAGTAATACTTCTGTGCATAAATCAAGTTAGAATTTCTTTGACAGTGGCTTATTCTGAACATAAGCCTGAAGAAAATATGGATTTGCTAATCTGGTCATGCATTAGAAAGAGATTAGGAAACTTTCTCTTAGAAAGAAGGCTCATACTCAGATTCTAGGGGCTACCTAAGAAACTGAGTTTTAACTTTCTTTGAATTAAAAAGCCACAGATTAGACAATGGGACCTTTATGGCTTTTGCAACTAATGTGGATTCCAGAACCTGCTTTTCTTATTACTGCTTCAGTTCTGTGCTTTTGTTTAAACTTTTCTTGTATCTTTAGGGTGACATGTGCACTTAACAGAACTGTGACTAAAAGATGAACCTGCAAGCTGAATCTCCCTTCAAAAGTCAGAGTCCCTCTCAAAGGTGAGAATCCATCTTTAGAGGTGAGACACCAATTCTGTGTGGCTGTCATTTAAAACTGCATGAGTGAGTTTAACATACACATATGCCCAGGTTGGCAGAGTAATAAACACACAGTGCTGAAGTTCTGAGTGCTATTTATTTCCTTTGAGAAGACTGCCTGTAAGTTATTTTTTGTCTTATAGGCATTTAAAAAAATTTTATTGGTACATAATTAGGACATTTAATGTAGATAATTTGTACCTGTACATGACGTATCTTGGTTCTTTTTTTCCCAGTCCCCTTCTACTTATTTACAAAAGCTTTGTTTCCATTTTAAATTTTTGTACTCTTTTTGTTTTCTTTTCTCCTCCTTTTCTACCCCTCCCTTACTTCCTTTCCCATTTCCCAATATCTATTATACATTTCAGTTTCTCACACCAGAGAAACAATGTGGTATTTAAACATGTGTGTCTGATTTAGACTCTAATCTTAAGTGAAATAAATCAGACATATGGATTATTTATTTCAGTACCAAAGAACATTTTTGTTTATAACAAAATCTTGCTCTGGTTTAAAATTTACATACAACATTTTGATTACTCAAAAAGTTAAAATTTATACTGTATGAAAAGATAAAACCAATACATATTTTGACTGGCAAAAGAGAGAAATTAAAAAAAAAAAGACATGGAGCCAGGTGTGGTGGTATATTCCTATAATCCCAGTACTCCAGCGGCTGAGAGGCAGGAGGACTGAAGCATTTCAAGGTCAGCATGGGCTACGTAATGAGTTCGAAACCATCCTCAACTACATGGTGACATCCTATCTCAGAAACCCAAAAGGGGAAGGGAGAAAAATGTAAATGAGTACAGGGAGGAACTCTGTCTACACAGATGGGAAGAAGATTAAGTGGAAGAAAAGTAGAAAAATTGCTGCCAAGAGCTTCCCATTTTCTAATTTTGTCAAAATCATCCACTGTAGCTCTTGATCCCCTTTACTGGGGTCTTTGAAGTACAACTTATTTTTTGATCTCTTAGTTTTCTTCAAAAACAACAAATACATTCAAATGCCAGGTACCATGCTTTTTGCTTTATGCGTTTTTATGTAATCCTTCCTGTAAGATGGTTGATATGATTATCAATTTTTACTACTTTGGAAATTAAAGTCTAAAGAAATTAAACTTACATGACTACATTGTAACTGACAAAACTATTCGTGGTTGAATATTCACTCCTTGCTAACCATTTTTATTTTTCAGTTTTTAATCCTTAAAATCTGTTCGGGGGAGGAAAATGGCGGAGCAGCGAGCGCCAGCAGCACAACTTAGCACAAGGTGCCCAAATCCTGGAAATCGACGGCCCAGAGACGAAGGCAGGGGCGCAGTGGAAATGCACGAACATCGACGGAACTGAGAGAGAGAAGAAAACAGGACCTTCTGCTGCAGAGGGAAGAGGTGACTGACACAGACCCAAGGACACCCGACCCAGCACACGGGTGAGGTGCGCGCCCGAGAGGCTCAGCCAAACACCTCTGCTGCTCACCGGCAAACAGGTCCCGAGAGTCCCAACCCGCCAAGGGCGGTGGCGAGCGCGCAGAGCAATGCTCTCTGAATGCCCACTTGGGCGGAAAAAAGGTTGGTAAGGGAGGCTCGGACTGCAGGCAGCTGCGGCAGGACCACAGTTCTGGGTGGAGCAGCAAGCGCTTGAACACTGAAAGCGTATCAGTACCGCTTTTTCTACGGGGCTGCTTTGCTGCCCTGAAAGAAGGGAAGAGTCATTAAACCATGGTACAGTGCTAGCAGTTGGTCAGCAAACTGAGGGAATTTATATGGAGAAGTAGACACTGCATCTAGCCAAACTTTGCTCCCAGGACCACCTAGGGCCACTAAAGGTGATCTCGGCTGCACAGGGTTGGAGACATTCCGCTGCTTTGTGACCAGAGACCCAGGCGGGCAAGTGGCCTTGGCTGGTGGCAGGAGGGGGACACTTTCCCCCGCTGCACTGTGACTGTGAACACAGCAAACAACCCTAGTCAGTAGCAGGAGGAAATAGAAGCCTCCCCCGTTAGCCAGAATGTGAAAATAATCCAAATCGTGGAAGAGAGGAGTTTCTTCCAGACTTGGGCGGGGCCACAGCACACAGCCTGAGAGCAGTCTCAGGCTGCCTCCAGCAGAGGGCGCCACAGCAGCTGAAAGAGCTGTGAGGACAGGATCCGAGGGGACACTTGGGCAAGAGACTTTGGGAAAGTGGCCAACTGGAGACGGGCGCTGGTGCTCAACACCAGAAGTCAGAAACAGCCCTGTGCCCATGACGACAGACCTGACAGGGCTGCAGAGCATATTTAGGGGATCTGTGCTGGTCGCACACACAACTGCAAACACCAGAGGAATTTTAGTATTTTTGGTATCTTCCTTTTTCTTTGTTTGCCTGATTCATTTCCCATATTCAGCCAGGTAGGATTTTTCCCCTTGTCTTTCCTTCCTCCTCCTGCTGCTACTGTTTAGTTTTCATGTATTTATACTTGTTCTCTTGTGTTCATCTCTTTTTCTTCAACTATCTCACTTGATTTTATGAAATTTTCATGTGAGTGAACAGCATCCCTTGCCTTTCTTGTTCATGTCAATATTCCTTTGCTTCCTCCTCCTTTGTGCTTTCTCTCCTGTTCTCTCTTCCAATATCTCAAAGCCTGGGTGTTCATTCTTTTGACCTCTGGACTTTCTTCTGCTGTATTTCTCTGTTTCGTCACCTGTCCCTCTTAAATTTCCCTCCCAAGGATAAAATCACTCCACTAATGGGAAACTCACTGTATACAAGCTCCTGAATTAAGCTGGATCTCATTATTCAATGGCAGAGCTTGATCATGCAGTTAAAGGTACCAAACAAATAGAGAGCACAGTTTGTCAGCTGCTAGACTGCATTAGATGCTACTGACACTGCTAACTGGTCGACTTTAGTCAGGTTATTATACCCACTGCAATGTGCTGTTCTCCAGTCTGACAAAACTATGACTGGGGACAGAGTCATAACCATAATCCATTACTAAAGAACTGGGTGATAAGCTAAATAAAAATATGTTAGCAATCTCCCCTCCTCAATAGACTGGGAAGATAGTATCTTGGGATAAACACAAAGACCAAGAAGCACCTACACCTAAAAGACATCTGAGGAAGAGGCATTTCCTACAGAAGCCCTGAGGATAGCGAGAAAGTTATCTACCATCATGGTAATCCTGGGCAATAAAGGCAGACGAGAAGGAGCCACAATTCTTAAACTGAAATTATACTACAAAACTACTATGATAAAAAAGTACGGTGCTGGCAAATCAAAACAAAAACAAACCAGATGTGAAAATCAATGAAACAGATGTGTAGATGTAGAAACAATTCCAGACATATTCAGCCACCTTATCTTTGACAAAGGAGCCAAACACCCTCATTGGAAGGAACCTCTTTAATAAACAGTGCTGAAAAAACCGGCTTTTCATTTACTGAAGGTAATATGTTTTAAACTTCCTATTCTGTTTGTTCATTCCTTATGTATAGGAATGCAATATACTTCTTAGGAATGCAATATACTT
>PVIC010035577.1:0-18987 GCA_004025085.1 Thryonomys swinderianus | reverse complement strand
AATGTTCTCAATGTAGTGTCCACGCTCATTCTCCATCATATGGGGTTAACCCCCGAGGCTTGCGTCCTTTGCAAGTATGGCAAATGGATGTCACCCATATTGCAGAATTTGGCACTTTGAAATATGTGCATGTTTCCGTTGATACCTGCTCTGGCGTGATCCACGCCACACCCATGTCCGGAGAAAAGGCCCATAATGTCATCACTCATTGCCTAGATGCCTGGGCCTCTTGGGGCCAACCTAGACAAATAAAAACTGATAATGGGGGGGACTGGGTAGGGATATGGGTAAAAATGAGAATTAACTTGTGGCATATACTGGTACAAATTTCCCAATGTTATATGTGATTTTGAGATGTATATAAATTGTACCAATAAAGAATTCAATTAAAAAAAACTGATAATGGGCCTGCTTATACCGGTTATTCTTTTAAGGTTTTTTGCCAACAAATGGAAGTGACTGTGGTACACGGTTTACCATATAATCCACAGGAGCAAGGCATTGTAGAACGGGCCCATCGCACCTTGAAATAAATGTTGAAAAAACAAAAAGGGGGAACTGTGGAGAGCCAAAGGGCAACTGAGCCCAAAAGATGGCGCTGAGGAAGTAGGTCAAGTGGTCTATATCCGCTGAAAAACAAGTCTATATTTAGGCATTGCCTGATCAGCCAGTTCACTTCCGCTGTATAGCCGCCTATCCCAGAATGCCACGTGTCCTACAGGCATTGGCTGATGACTATGTATATATATACTGGGAGAGACCTGTGAAGAAGACCTTTTTTTTGTTTTTGCTCGAGCAAAGGATGCTGAATAAAACAGCAGAAAGAAGAGTTCGCGGTCGCGTCCTTCTTGCTGGTCGAGGGGGAAGCGACACACTGCCTCCTTCGGAAATCTCAAAGTAGGAGTGCTTTTCCACAGGTGGATATCTCCTGGTGATCACAAGCTGCATTTAAGCCAAGGGTACCTGGAGTGATATTCGTTGATTACTCCCTCAAATAGAAACACCTGCAACTTAGACGTGCTTCTTGTGAAGTCAGTTTGAGGAACAGAGTGGAAATTAGCAACTCCTAGCTCCTAGCCAGTTACCGCAAGGACGCAAGTCTTTGTTCCTTTAGACAAACTTTGTCTGTGGTGGTGAAAGTCCTATTATGACGTCATAATCCCGCTGTAGAGTCGAGATCTGGAACACTGCTATGTGTGTGTTGTACAGTTAGAGACTGAAGACAGAGGTTGAAAATGCCTGTTTTCCACATCAAAGGCTTGGATCACACCTAATTGGCAGATGCCTCTCTTTTATAGCAACATCCAAGCAAGTGAAAGGGAGTAGCTGGGATATCAGGAGCTTCATCTCCCCAAGCAAAAGATGGAATTCACACCGTGTTGCTGTAAAATGTCTTTCAGAATCTGAGTGGGACGGTATTCCCTGCTCATACTGTGAAATATTCCTAAGACTAGGAACTGATGATTCTCCATGGAACTTTGGCCTGCCGAGAACTCTGCCTGATTACCAAAATCCTGCAATCTTTATACGGGAAAAATATGGAGAAACAGACGTAATGTTTTCCGGGATAGAATCTGAGTGGAAAGCAGCACACTGCTTCCTTTGGAAATGACTCAAGTAGGAGTGCTGTTCCACGGGTGGATATCTCCTTGTGACCGCCAGCTTCATGCAAGCCAGTAGCCCCACGAGTGCTGTTCGTAGATTCCTCCCATTAAATAGAAACACCTGCAACTTTGAGTTGCTTCTTGTGAAGTCAATTTGAGGATTAGAGTGGTAATTAACAGCTCCCAGCTCCTAGCCATTTAGCACAAGGACGCAAGTGTTTGTTCATTTAGACTGCCTTTGTCTGTGGTAGTGAAAGTCCTATTATGACGACATAATAACGCTATAGAAATGAGTCTTGGCACACTGCTATGTGTCTTTGGACGCTTAGAGCCCGAAGACAGATGTTTGTGTTACTGAACATCCTCTTATGACGTCATAATAACGCTGTAGAAATGAGTCCTGCCACACTGCTATGTGGGTTTGTACGCTTAGAGCCTGAAGACAGATGCCTGTTTTCCACATCAAAGTCTTGGAACACACCTAATTGCCAGATGCCTCCCCTTTCTAGCAACATCCAAGCAAGTTAAAGTGAGAAGCTAGAAAATCAGGGGCTTCATCTCCCCAAGCAAAAGTTGGAATTTTCACCGTGTTGCTGTAAAATGACTTTCAGAATCTCATTGGGACGGTACTCAATGCTCAATCTGTGAATTATTTTCAAGAGTAGGAACCGATAGATTCTCGATGTCCACTGTGAATGAGGAGAACTCTGTTTGATTATTGAAATCCCGCACTCTTTGTATAGGCTAATGGTGGAGAAAGAGACGTAATATTCTGACGATTAGAATCTGAATCGAGAAAAGCACAATGCCTCCTTGAGAAATCTCTCGAATAGGATTGCTATTGCATGGGTGGATATCACCTTTTATCCACAAGTTCCATTGAAGCGAAAGGCAGATGGAGTGTTATTCGTAGATTACTCCCTCCATGAGAAACACCTGGAACTCAGACCTGATTCTTATGATATCAGTTTGAGTTTCTGAGTGGAACTTGGCATCTCCCTGCTCTTAGCCACTTACGTCCAGGACGCAAGAATTTGTTCCTTGAGATTTCCTTTACCTGCGGTAGCGAAGGTATAATTATGACGTTCCAATCCCTTGGTAGAAACGAGTCCTGGTGCACTGCTATATGTGTTTGGAGCGTTAGAGCCTGAAGGCAGAGGTGGAAAATGCCTGTAAACCACATCCAATATTGCAAAACAGCTAATTGACGCGTGCCTCTATTTTCTAGCAAATCCAAGCAATCGAAAGGGAGAATCTGGGATATTAAGGACTTAATATCCCCAAGCTAAAGTTGGCATTCACACCGTGTTGCTATAAACTGATTTTCACAATCTGAGTAGTTTTGTACTCCCTGCTCCCTCTGTGCCTTATTTGCAAGGGTAGGAACAGATGGATTCTCAAGGTTCCCTGGGCCAGAGCAGAACTCTGGTTTCTCATTGGAATCCCACACACTTTTTCCTTTCAAATTTTGCAGAAACTGAGGTAATGTTCTACACGATAAAATCTGCATTGAAAGAAGCCCACTGCCTCCTTCGGAAATCTCTCAACTAGGAGTGCTATTCCACGGGCGCATATTTCCTTGAGACCACAAGCTGCATTCAAGCCAAGGGCACCTGGAGTGATATTCGTTGATTACTCCCTCAAATAGAAACATCTGCAACTTAGACCTGCTTCTTATGAAGTTAGTTTGAGGAGGAGAGTGGAAATTTCCAACTCCCAGCTCCTAGCTGGATACCGCAAGGACGCAAGTGTTTTTTCCTTTAGACGACCTTCGCCTGTGGTAGTGAAAGTCCTATTATGACGTCATAATCCCGCTGTAGAAACGAGTCCTGGCACACTAGTATATGTGTTTGGACGCTTAGAACCTGAAGACAGAGGTGGAAAATGCCTGTTTTCCACATCAAAGGCTTAGATCACACCTAATGGCCAGAGGCCTCTCTTTTAGAGCAACGTCCAAGCAAGTGAAAGTGAGTAGCCGGGAAATCAGGGACTTCATCTCCCCAAGCAAAAATTTGGAGTTCACACCGTGTTGCTATAAAATGTCTTTCAGAATCTGATTGGTACGGTACTCAATGCTCAATCTGTGAACTATTTTCAAGAGTAGGAACAGATTGATACTCCATGTCCCCTGTGCCTGAAGAGAACTGTGTTTGATTATTGGGATCCCGCACTCTTTGTATGAGCTAATGGTGGAGAAAGAGACGTAATATTCTGAAGGTTAGAAACTGAATCCAGAAAAGCACAATGCCTCCTTCGAAAAATCTCTCGAATAAGAGTGCTATCCCACACGTGGATATCTCCTTTTGACCAGAAGCTCAATTCAAGGGAAAAGCAGCTGGAGTGTTATTTGTAGAATACTCGCTCAAAGAGATGCACCTGGAACTCAGACCTGTTTCTTGTGAAGTCAGTTTGAGGGACGGAGTTGAAATTGGCATCTCCCTCCTGTTAGGCATTTACCTCCAGGAAGGAAGAATTTGGTCCTTGAGACTCCCTCTATCTGCGCTACAGAAAGTCCAAATATGACGTCACAATCCCTTTGTAGAAACGAATCCTGGTGCACTTCTGTGTGTGTTTGGAGCGTAAGAGCCTGAAGGTAGAGGTGGAAAATGCCTGTTAACCACATCGAATATTGGATCACAGCTATTTGACGTGGGCCTCTATTTTCTAGCACCATCCAAGCATGCAGAAGTGAGAATCTGGGATATTGAGTAATTAATGTCCGCAAGCTAAAGTTTCCATTCACACCATGTTGCTATAAACTGATTTTCACCCTCTGAGTCAATCTGTCTTCCCTGCTCCTTCTGTGCCTTATTCAAAAGGGTAGGAATAGATTGATTCTCCACGTTCCCTGTGCCTGTTCAGAATCTGCTTCACATTGGAATCCCGCACCCTTGGTCCCTTCAAATTGTGGAGAAACTGACGTCATGTTCTGCAGGGTAAAATCTGCATCGAAAGAAGCACACTGCCTCCTTCGGAAATCTCTTAACTAATAGTGTTATTCCACAGGTGGATATCTCCTTGTGACCACAAGCTGCATGTAAGCCAAGGGCACCTGGCGTGATATTCGTTGATTACTCCCTCAAATAGAAACACCTGCAACTTAGACGTGCTTCTTTTGAAGTCAGTTGGAGGAACAGAGTGGAAATGAGCAACTCCTAGCTCCTAGTCAGTTACCGCAAGGATGCAAGTGTTTGTTCCTTTAGACAACATTTGTCTGTGGTGGTGAAAGTCCTATTATGACGTCATAATCCCGCTGTAGAAACGAGTCCCAGCACACTAGTATATGTTTTTGGAGGCTTAGAACCTTAAGACAGAGGTGGAAAATGCCTGTTTTGCACATCAAAGGCTTGGATCATACCTAATGGCCAGAGGCCTCTCTTTTATAGCAACATCCATGCAAGTGAAAGTGAGTAGCTTCGATATCAGGAGCTTCATCTCCCCAAGCAAAAGATGGAATTCTCACCGTTTGGCTGTAAAATGTCTTCCAGAATCTGAGTGGGACGGTATTCCCTGCTCAAAATGTGAAATATTCTTAAGACTAGGAACTGATGATTCTCCATGAAACTTGTGCCTGCCGAGAATTCTGCTTGATTACCAAAATCCCGCAAACTTTATATGGGAAAATTTTGGAGAAACAGACGTAATGTTTTGCACGATAGAATCTGAACGGAAACAGCACACTGCCTCCTTTGGAAATGTCTCAAGTAGGAGTGCTGTTCCATGGGTGGATATCTCCTTGTGACCGCAAGCTTCATTCAAGCCAGTTGCCCCACGAGTGCTGTTCGTAGATTCCTCCCATTAAATAGAAACAACAGCAACATTGTCTTGCTTCTTGTGAAGTCAATTTGAGGATTAGAGTGGTAATTAACAGCTCCCAGCTCCTAGCCATTTAGCACGAGGACGCAAGTGTTTGTTCTTTTAGAGTGCCTTTGTCTGTGGTAGTGAAAGTCCTATTATGACGTCATAATAACGCTGTAGAAATGAGTACTGGCACACTGCTATGTGTGTTTGGACGCTTAGAGCCTGAATACAGAGGCCTTTTTTCCACATCAAAGGCTTGGATCTCCCCTAATTGCCAGATGCCTCCCTTTTCTAGCAACATCCAAGCAAGTGAAAGTGAGTTGCTGGAAAATCTGGGGCTTCATCTCCCCAAGCAAAAGTTGGAATTTGCACCGTGTTGCTATAAAATGACTTTCAGAATCTCATTGGGACGGTACTCAATGCTCAATCTGTAAATTATTTTCAAGAGTATCAACCAATAGATTCTCCATGTCCACTGTGGATGAGGAGAACTCTGTTTGATTATTGAAATCCCACATTCTTAGTATAGGGTAATGGTGGAGAAAGAGACGTAATATTCTGACGATTAGAATCTGAATCGAGAAAAGCACAATGCCTCCTTGAGAAATCTCTCGAATATTATTGCTATCCCAGGGGTGGATATCACATTTTATCCACAAGTTTCATTCAAGCGAAAGGCAGCTGGAGTGATATTCTTAGATTACTCCATCCAAGAGAAACACCTGGAACTCAGACCTTCTTCTTATGACATCAGTTTGCGTGTCGGAGTGGGACTTGGCACCTCCATGCTCATAGCCATTTACTTCCAGGACGCACGCATTTGTTCCTTGAGTCTTCCTTTATCTGCGGTAGAGAAGGTCCAATTATGATGTCACAATCCCTTGGTATAATCGAGTCCTGGTGCACTGCTATATGTGTTTGGAGCGTTAGAGCCTGAAGGCAGAGGTGGAAAATGCCTGTAAAACACATCAAATATTGGACCACAGCTAATTGACGCGTGCTTCTATTTTCTAGCAAAATCCAAGCAAGCGAAAGGGAGAATCTGGGATATTAAGGACTTAATATCCCCAAGCTAAAGTTGGCATTCACACCGTGTTGCTATAAACTGATTTTCACTATCTGAGTAGTTTTGTATTTCCTGCTCCGTCTGTGCTTTATTTGCAAGTGTAGGAAGAGATGGATTCTCCACGTTCCCTGTGCCTGATCAGAACTCTGGTTTCTCATTGGAATTCCGCACTCTTTTTCCATTCAAATTTTGCAGAAACTGAGGTAATGATCTGCAGGATAAAATCTGCATCGAAAGAAGCACACTGCCTCCTTCGGAAATCTCTCAACTAGGAGTGCTATTCCACGGGTGGATATATACTTGTGACCACAAGCTGCATTCAAGCCAAGGGCACCTGGAGTGATATTCGTTGATTACACCCTCTAATAGAAACACCTGCAACTTAGACCTGTTTTTGTGATGTCAGTTTGAGGAGGAGAGTGGAAGTTCGCAACTCCCAGCTCCTAGCTTTATACCGCAAGGACGCAAGTGGTTTTTCCTTTAGACGACCTTCGCCTGTGGTAGTGAAAGTCCTATTATGACGTCATAATCCCGCTGTAGAAACGAGTCCTGGCACACTAGTATATGTGTTTGGACGCTTAGAACCTGAAGACAGAGGTGGAAAATGCCTGTTTTGCACATCAAAGTCTTGGATCACACCTAATGGCCAGAGGCCTCTCTTTTGTAGCAACATCCAAGCAAGGGAAAATGATTAGCTGGGATATCACGGGCTTCATCTCCACAAGCCAAAATTTGGAAATCACACCGTATTGCTATAAAATGTCTTTCAGAATCTGATTGGTACGGTACTCAATGCTCAATCTCTGAATTATTTTCAAGAGTAGGAACCGATAAATTCTCCATGTCCACTATGCCTAAGGAGAACTCTGTTTGATTATTGAAATCCCGCACTCTTTGTATAGGCTAATGGTGGAGAAAGAGACGTAATATTCTGACGGTTAGAATCTGAATCGGGAAAAGCACAATGCCTCCTTGAGAAATCTCTTGAAAAGGATTGCTATCCCACGGGTGAATATCACCTTTTATCCACAAGGTCCATTCAAGCAAAAGGCAGCTGGAGTGATATTCATAGATTACTCCCTCAAAGAGAAAATCCTGGAACTCAGACCTGCTTCTTATGACATAAGTTTGCGGGTCGGAGTGGAACTTGTCACCTCCCTGCTCTTAGCCATTTACTTCCAGGACACACGAATTTGTTCCTTGAGACTTCCTTTATCTGCGGTAGAGAAGGTCCAATTATGATGTCACAATCCCTTGGTACAAACGATTCCTGGTGCACTGCTATATATGTTTGGAGCGTTAGAGCCTGAAGGCAGAGGTAGAAAATGCCTGTAAACTACATCAAATATTGGACAACAGCTAATTGACGCATGCCTCTCTTTTCTAGCAAAATCCAAGCAAGCGAAAGGGAGAATCTGGGATATTAAGGACTTAATATCCCCAAGCTAAAGTTGGCATTCACACCGTGTTGCTATAAACTGATTTTCACAATCTGAGTAGTTTTTTATTCCCTGCTCCGTCTGTGCCTTATTTGCAAGTGTATTAACAGATGGATTCTCAAGGTTCCCTGGGCCAGAACACAACTCTGGTTTCTCATTGGAATCCTGCACTCCTTTTCCATTCAAATTTTGCAGAACCTGAGGTAATGTTCTGCAGGGTAAAATCTGCATTGAAAGAAGCACACTGCCTCCTTCGGACATCTCTCAACTAGGAGTGCTATTCCACGGGCGGATATTTCCTTGTGACCACAAGCTGCATTCAAGCCAAGGGAACCTGGAGTGATACTCGTTGATTACTCCCTCAAATAGAAACACCTGCAACTTAGACCTGCTTCTTGTGAAGTCTGTTTGAGGAGCAGAGTAGAAGTTCGTAACTTCTAGCTCCTAGCTGGATACCGCAAAGACGCAAGTGTTTTTTCCTTTAGACTACCTTCGCCTGTGGTAGTGAAAGTCCTATTATGACCTCATAATCCCGCTGTAGAAACGAGTCCTGGCTCACTAGTATATGGGTTTGGACGATTAGAACCTGAAGACAGATGTGGAAAATGCATGTTTTGCACAACAAAGGCTTGGATCACACCTAATGGCCAGAGGCCTCTCTTTTATAGCAACATCCAAGCAAGTGAATGTGAGTAGCTGGGATATCAGGGGCTTCATCTCCACAAGCCAAAATTTGTAAATCACACCGTATTGCTATAAAATGTCTTTCAGAATCTGATTGGTACGGTACTGAATGCTCAATCTGTGAATTATTTTCCAGAGTAGGAACAGATTGATACTCCATGTCCCCTGTGCCTGAGGAGAAGTCTGTTTGACTATTGAAATCCCGCACTCTTTGTATGAGATAATGGTGGAGAAAGAGACGGCATATTCTGAAGGTTAGAATCTGAATCGAGAAAAGCACAATGCCTCCTTCGAAAATCTCCCGAATAAGAGTGCTATCCCAAAGGTGGATATCTCCTTTTGACCACAACCTACATTCAAGCGAAAAGCAGCTGGAGTGATATTTGTAGACTACTCCCTCAAAGAGATGCACCTGGAACTCAGACCTGCTTCTTGTGAAGTCAGTTTGAGTGACGGAGTAGAAATTGGCATCTCCCTCCTCTTAGCCATTTACCTCCAGGAGGGAAGAATTTGGGCCTTGAGACTTCCTCTATCTGAGGTAGAGAAATTCCAATTATGACGTCACAATCCCTTGCTAGAAACAAATCCTGGTGCATTTCTGTGTGTGTTTGGAGGGTTAGAGCCTGAAGGCAGAGGTGGAAAATGCCTGTTAACCACATCAAATAATGGATCACAGCTAATTGACTCGGGCCTCAATTTTCTAGCCCCATCCAAGCATGCGAAAGTGAGAATCTGGGATATTGAGGACTTAATCTCCGCAAGCTAAAGTTGGCATTCACACCATGTTGCTATGAACTGATTTTCACCCTCTGAGTAAATCTGTATTCCCTGCTCCTTCTGTGTCTTACTGGAAAGGGTAGGAACAGATTGATTCTCCACATTCCCTGTGCCAGATCAGAATCTGGCTTCACATTGGAATCCCGCACTCTTGGTCCCTTCAAATTGTGGAGAAACTGACGTCATGTTCTGCAGTTTAAAATCTGCATCGAAAGAAGCACACTGCCTCCTTCGAAAATCTCTCAACTAGGAGTGCTACTCCACACGTGGATATCTCCTTGTGACCACAAGCTGCATTTAGGCCAAGGGCTCCTGGAGTGATATTCGTTGATTACTCCGTCAAATAGAAACACCTACAACTTAGACGTGCTTCTTGTGAAGTCAGTTTGAGGAACAGAGTGGAAATGAGCAACTCCTAGCTCCTAGCCAGTTACCGCAAGAATGCAAGTGTTTGTTCCTTTAGACAACCTTTGTCTGTGGTGGTGAAATCCTATGATGACGTCATAATCCCGCTGTAGAGTCGAGATCTGGCACACTGCTCTGTGTGTGCTGCACAGTTAGAGACTGAAGACAGAAGTTGAAAATGACTGTTTTCCACATCAAAGTCTTGGATCACACCTAATTGCCAGATGCCTCTCTTTTATAGCAATATCCAAGCAAGTGAAATTGAGTAGCTGGGATATCAGGAGCTTCATCTCCCCAAGCAAAAGATGGAATTCACACCGTGTTGCTGTAAATTGTCTTTCAGAATCTGAGTGGGACGGTATTCACTGCTTAAACTGTGAAAAATTTTTAAGACTAGGAACTGATGATTCTCCATGGAACTTGGGCCTGCAGAGAACTCTCCCTGATTATCAAAATCCCGCAATCTTTACACGGGGAAATTTTGGAGAAATAGACGTAATGTTTTGCAGGATAGAATCTGAATGGAAAGCAGCACACTGCCTCCTTTGGAAATGTCTTAAGTAGGAGTGCTGTTCCACGGGTGGATATCTCCTTGTGACCGCAAGCTTCATTCAAGCCAGTCGCCACACGAGTGCTGTTTGTTGATTCCTCCCATTAAATTGAAACACCTGCAACTTTGACTTGCTAATTGTGAAGTCAATTTGAGGATCAGAGTGGTAATTAACAGCTCCCAGCTCCTAGCCATTTAGCACAAGGACGCAAGTGTTTGTTCTTTTAGAATACCTTTGTCTGTGGTAGTGAAAGTCCTATTATGACGTCATAATCCCGCTGTAGAAACGAGTCCTGGCACACTAGTATATGTGTTTGGACGCTTAGAACCTGAAGACGGAGGTGGAAAATGCCTGTTTTGCACAACAAATGCTTGGATCACACCTAGTGGCCAGAGCCCTCTCTTTTATAGCAACAACCCAGCAAGTGAAAGTGAGTAGCTGGGATATCACGGGCTTCATCTCCACAAGCCAAAATTTGGAAATCACTCCGTATTGCTATAAAATGTCTTTCAGAATCTGATTGGTACGGTACTCAATGCTCAATATGTGAATTATTTTCAAGAGTTGGAACAGATTGATACTCCATGTCCCCTGTGCCTGATCAGAATCTGGCTGCACATTTTAATCCTGCTATCTTGGTCGCTACAAATTGTGGAGAAACTGACTTCATGTTCTGCAGGTTAAAATCTGCATTGAAAGAAGCACAATGCCTCCTTCGGAAATATCTCAACTATTAGTGCTACTCCACAGGTGGATATCTCCTTGTGAGCACAAGCTGCATTTAAGCCAAGGGCATCTGGAGTGATATTCGTTGATTACTCCCTCAAATAGAAACATCTGCATCTTACACGTGCTTCTTGTGAAGTCACTTTGAGGAACAGAGTGAAAATGAGCAACTCCTATCTCCTAGCCAGTTACCGCAAGGATGCAAGGGTTTTTTCCTTTAGACAACCTTTGTCTGTGGTGGGGAAAGTCCTATTATGACGTCATAATCCCGCTGTAGAATGGAGATCTGGCACACTGCTCTGTGTGTGTTGCACAGTTAGAGACTGAAGACAGAGGTGGAAAATAACTGTTATCCACATCAAAGTCTTGGATCACACCTAATTGCCAGATGCCTCTCTTTTATCGCAACATCCAAGCAAGTGAAATTGAGTATCTGGGATATCAGGAGTTTCATCTCCCCAAGCGAAAGATGGAATTCACAGCGTGTTGCTGTAAAATGTCTTTCAGAATCTGAGTGGGACGTATTCACTTCTCAAACTGTGAAATATTTTTAAGACTAGGAACTGATGATTCTCCATGAAACTTGGGCCTGCGGAGAACTCTGCCTGATTACCAAAATCCTGCAATCTTTATACGGGAAAATTTTGGAGAAACAGACGTAATATTTTGCAGGATAGAATCTGAATATAAAGCAGCACACTGCCTCCTTTGGAAATGTCTCAAGTAGGAGTGCTGTTCCATGGGTGGATATCTCCTTGTGACCGCAAGCTTCATTCAAGCCAGGAGCCCCACGAGTGCTGTTCGTAGATTCCTCCCATTAAATAGAAACACCTGCAACTTTGACTTGCTTCTTGTGAAGTCAATTTGAGGATCAGAGTGGTAATTAACAGCTCCCAGCTCCTAGCCATTTAGCACAAGGACGCAAGTGTTTGTTCTTTTAGACTGCCTTTGTCTTTGGTAGTGAAAGTCCTATTATGATGTCATAATAACGCTGTAGAAATGAGTCCTGGCACACTGCTATGTGTGGTTGGACGCTTAGAGCCTGAAGGCAGATGCCTGTTTTCCACATCAAAGTCTTGGATCACACCTAATTGCCAGACGCCTCCCTTTTCTAGCAACATCCAAGCAAGTGAAAGTGAGTAGCTGGAACATCAGGGGCTTCATCTCCCCAACAAAAGTTGGAATTTACACCGTGTTGCTGTAAAATGACTTTCACAATCTCATTGGGACGGTACTCAATGCTCAATCTGTGAATTATTTTCAAGAGTAGGAACCGAGAGATTCTAAATGTCTACTGTGCATGAGGAGAACTCTGTTTGATTATTGAAATCCCGCACTCTTTGTATAGGCTAATGGTGGAGAAAGAGATGTAATATTCTGAAGTTACAATCTGAATCGAGAAAAGCACAATGACTCCTTGAGAAATCTCTCGAATAGGATTGCTATCCCACGGGTCGATGTCACCTTTTATCCACGAGTTCCATTCAAGCGAAAGGCAGATGGAGTGATATTCGTAGATCACTCCCTTCAAGAGAAACACCTGGAACTCAGACCTGATTTTTATGACATCAGTTTGCGGGTCGGAGTGGGACTTGGCACCTCTCTGCTCTTAGCCATTTGCTTCCAGGACGCACGACTTTGTTCCTTGAGACTTCCTTTATCTGCGGTAGAGAAGGTCCAATTATGACGCCAGAATCCCTTGGTAGAAACGAGTCCTGGTGCACAGCTATATGTGTTTGGAGCGTTAGAGCCTGAAGGCAGAGGTGGAAAATGCCTGTAAACCACATCCAATATTGGACCACAGCTAATTGTCGCGTGCCTCTATTTTCTAGCAAAATCCAAGCAAGCGAAAGGGAAAATCTGGGATATTAAGGTCTTAATATCCACAAGCTAAAGTTGGCATTCACAACGTGTTGTTATAAACTGATTTTCACAATCTGAGTAGTTTTGTATTCCCTGCTCCGTCTGTGCCTTATTTGCTAATGTAGGAACAGATGGATTCTCAACGTTCCCTCTGCCTGATCAGAAATCTGGTTTCTCATTGGAATCCCGCACTCTTTTTCCAGTCAAATTTTGCAGAACCTGAGGTAATGTTCTGCAGGATAAAATCTGCATCGAAAGAAGCGCACTACCTCCTTCGGAAATCTCTCAACTAGGAGTGCTATTCCACGGGTGGATATCTCCTTGTGACCACAAGCTGCATTCAAGCCAAGGGCACCTGGAGTGATATTCGTTGATTACTCCCTCAAATAGAAACACCTGCAACTTAGACCTGCTTCTTGTTAAGTCAGTTTGAGGAGGAGAGTGGAAGTTCGCAACTCCCAGCTCCTAGCTGGATACCGCAAGGACGCAAGTGTTTTTTCCGTTAGAGGACTTTCGCCTGTGGTAGTGAAAGTCCTATTATGACGTCATAATCCCGCTGTAGAAACGAGTCCTGGCTCACTAGTATATGTGTTTGGACGCTTAGAAACTGAAGACAGAGGTGGAAAATGCCTGTTTTCCACATCAAAGGCTTGGATCACACCTAATCGCCAGAGGCCTCTCTTTTTTAGCAACATCCCAGCAAGGGAAAGTGAGTAGGTGGGATATCAGGGGCTTCATCTCCCCAAGCCATAATTTGGAATTCACACCATATTGCTATAAAATGTCTTTCAGAATCTGGTTGGTACGGTACTCAATGCTCAATCTGTGAATTATTTTCAAGAGTAGGAACAGATTGATATTCCATGTCCCCTTTGCTTGAGGAGAACTCTGTTTGATTATTGGAATCCCGCACTCTTTGTATGAGCTAATGGTGGAGAAATAGACGTAATATTCTGAAGGTTTGAATCTGAATCGAGAAAAGCACAATGCCTCCTTCGAAAATCTGTGGAATAAGAGTGCTATCCCACAGGTGGATATCTCCTTTTGACCACAAGCTCCATTCAAACGAAAAGCAGATTGAGTAATATTTGTAGACTAGTCCTTCAAAGAGATGCACGTGGAACTCAGACCTGCTTCTTGTGAAGTCAGTCTGAGGGACGGAGTGAAAATTGGCATCTCCCTCCTCTTAGGCACTTACCTCCAGGAAGGAAGAATTTGGTCCTTGAGACTTCCTGTATCTGCGCTAGAGAAAGTCCAATTATGACGTCAGAATCCCTTGGTAGAAAGGAGTCCTGGTGCACTTCTATGTGTGTTTGGAGGGTTAGAGCCTGAAGGCAGAGGTGTAAAATGCCGGTTAACCACATCAAATATTGGATCACAGCTAATTGACGCGGGCCTCTATTTTCAAGCACCATCCAAGCATGCGGAAGTGAGAATCTAGGATATTGAGGACTTAATCTCCGCAAGCTAAAGATGGCATTCACACCATGTTGCTATAAACTGATTTTCACCCTCTGAGTTAATCTGTGTTCCCTGCTCCTTCTGTGCCTTATTCGAAAGGGTAGGAACAGATTGATTCTCCACGTTCCCTGTGCCCGATCACAATCTGGCTTCACATAGGAATCCTGCACTCTTGGTCCCTTCAAATTGTGGAGAAACTGACGTCATGTTCTGCAGGTTAATATCTGCATCGAAAGAAGCACACTGCCTCCTTCGGAAATCTCTCCACTAGGAGTGCTAGTCCACAGGTGGATATCTCCTTGTGACCACAACCTGCATTTAAGCCAAGGGCACCTGGAGAGATATTCATTGATTACTCCCTCAAATAGAAACACCTGCAACTTAGACGTGCTTCTTGTGAAGTCAGTTAGAGGAACAGAGTGGAAATGAGCAACTCCTAGCTCCTAGCCAGTTACCGCAAGGATGCAAGTGCTTGTTCCTTTAGACAACTTTTGTCTCTGGTGGTGAAAGTCCTATTATGAAGTCATAATCCCGCTGTAGAATGGAGATCTGGCACAATGCTCTGTGTTTTTTGCAAAGTTACAGACTGAAGACTGAGATTGAAAATGCCTGTTATCCCCATCAAAGTCTTGGATCACACCTAATTGCCAGATGCCACTCTTTAATAGCAACATCCAAGCAAGTGAATGGGAGTAGCTGGGATATCAGGAGCTTCATCTCCCCAAGCAAAAATGGAATTCACACCGTGTTGCTGTAAAATGTCTTTCAGAATCTGAGTGGGACGGTATTCCCTGTTCAAACTGTGAAATATTTTTAAGACTAGGAACTGATGATTCTCCATTGAACCTGGGCCTGCCAAGAACTCTGCCTAATCAATAATTTCACGCCAGTGAAAAATCAGAACTCTGCCAAAATCCCGCAATCTTTATACGGGAAAATTTTGGAGAAACAGACGTAATGTTTTGCAGGATAGAATCTGAATGGAAAGCAGCACACTGCCTCCTTTGGAAATGTCTCAAGTAGGAGTGCTGTTCCACGGGTGGATATCTCCTTGCGACCGCAAGATTCATTCAAGCCAGTAGCCCCACGAGTGCTGTTCGTAGATTCTTCCCATTAAATCGAAACACCTGCAACGTTGACTTGCTTCTTGTGAAGTCAATTTGAGGATCAGAGTGGTAATTAACAGCTCCCAGCTCCTAGCCATTTAGCACAAGAACGCAAGTGTTTGTTCTTTTAGACTGCCTTTGTCTGTGGTAGTGAAAGTCCTATTATGACGTCATAAAAACGCTGTAGAAATGAGTCCTGGCACAGTGGTATGTGTGTTTTGACGCTTAGAGCCTGAAGACAGATGATTGTGTTAGCGAAAGTCCTATTATGACGTGATAATATCGGTGTAGAAATGACTCCTGGCACACTGCTATGTGTGTTTGTACACTTAGAGCCTGAAGACAGATGCCTGTGTTACACATCAAAGGCTTGGATCACACCTAATTGCCAGATGTCTCCCTTTTCTAGCAACATGCAACGCCAGTGAAAGTGAGTAGCTGGGACATCAGGGGCTTCATCTCCCCAAGCAAATGCTGGAATTTACACCCTGTTGCTGTAAAATGACTTTCTGAATCTCATTGTGTCGGTACTCAATGCTCAATCTGTGAATGATTTTCAAGAGTAGGAACCGAAAGATTCTCCATGTCCACTGTGCATGAGGAGAACTCTGTATGATTATTGAAATCCCGCACTCTTTGTATAGGTTAATGGTGGAGAAAGAGACGTAATATTCTTGGTTAGAATCTGAATCGAGAAAAGCACAATGGCTCCTTGAGAAATCTCTCGAATAGGGTTGCTATCCCTCGGGTGGATATTACCTTTTATCCACAATTTCCATTCAAGCGAAAGGCAGCTGGAGTGATATTCGTAGATTACTCCCTCCAAGAGAAACAACTAGAACTCAGACCTGCTTCTTATGACATCAGTTTGAGGGTCGGAGTTGAACTTGCCACCTTCCTGCTCTTAGCCATTTACCTCCATGAAGGAAGAATTTGGTCCTTGAGACTTCCTCTATCTGCGGTAGAGAAAGTCGAATTATGACGTCACAATCCCTTGGTAGAAACGAGTCCTTGTGCACTGCCATATGTGTGTGGAGCGTTAGAGCCTGAAGGCAGAGATGGGAAATGCCTGTAAACCACATCAAATATTGGACCACAGCTACTTGCCGCGTGCCTCTATTCTAGCAAAATCCAAGCAAGCGAAAGAGAGAATCTTTGATATTAAGGACTTAATATCCCCAAGCTAAACTTGGCATTCACACCGTGTTGCTATAAACTGATTTTCACAATCTGAGTAGTTTTGTATTCCCTGCTCCGTCTGTGCCTTATTTGCAAGTGTAGGAACAGATGGATTCTCAAGATTCCCTGGGCCAGAGCAGAACTCTGGTTTCTCATTGGAATCCCGCACTCTTCTTCCATCCAAATTTTGATAAACTGAGGTAATGTTCTGCAGGATAAAATCTGCATTGAAAGAAGCACACTGCCTCCTTCGGAAATCTCTCAACTAGGAGTGCTATTCCACGGGTGGATATCTCCTTGTGACCACAAGCTGCATTCAAGCCAAGGGCACCTGGAGTGATATTCGTTGATTACTCCCTCAAATAGAAACACCTGCAACTTAGACCTGCTTCTTGTGAAGTCAGTTTGAGGAGGAGAGTGGAAGTTCGTAACTTCCAGCTCCTAGCTGGATACCGCATGGACGCGTGTTTTTTCCTTTAGACGACCTTCGCCTGTGGTAGTGAAAGTCCTATTATGACGTCATAATCCCGCTGTAGAAACGAGTCCTGGCACTCTAGTATATGTGTTTGGACGTTTAGAACCTGTAGACAGAGGTGGAAAATGCCTGTTTTCCACATCAAAGGCTTGGATCACACCTAGTGGTCAGAGCCATCTCTTTTATAGCCAAGTCCAAGCAAGTGAAAGTGAGTAGCTGGGATATCAGGGGCTTCATTTCCCCAAGCCAAAACTTGGAAATCATACCGTATTGCTATAAAATGTCTTTCAGAATCTGATTGGTATGGTACTCAATGCTCAATCTGTGAATTATTTTCAAGAGTAGGAACAGATTGATACTCCAAGTGCCCTGTGCCTGAGGAGAACTCTGTTTGATTATTGGAATCCCGCACTATTTGTATAAGCTAATTGTGGAGAAAGAGACGTAATATTCTGAAGGTTTGAATCTGAATCGAGAAAAGCACAATGCCTCCTTAGAAAATCTCTCGAAGAAGAGTGCTATCCCACAGGTGGATATCTCCTTTTGACCACAAGCTCCATTCAAGCGAAAACCAGCTGGAGTGATATTTGTAGACTACTCCCTCAAAGAGATGCCCCTCGAACTCAGACCTGCTTCTTGTGAAGTCAGTTTGAGGGATGGGGTTGAAATTGGCATCTCCCTCCTATTAGCCATTTACGTCCAGGAAGGAAGAATTTGGTCCTTGAGACTTCCTCTATCTGCGGTAGAGAAAGTCCGATTATGACGTCACAATCCCTTGGTAGAAACGAATCCTGGTGCACTTCTATGTGTGTTTGGAGCGTTACAGCCTGAAGGCAGAGGTGGAAAATACCTGTTAAACACATCAAATATTGGATCACAGCTAATTGAGGCGTGCCTCTATTTTCTGGCACCATCCAAGCATGCGAAAGTGAGAATGTGGAATATTGAGGACTTAATCACCCCAAGCTAAAGTTGGCATTCGCACCATGTTGCTATAAAATGAGTTTCACCATCTGAGTAAATATATCTTCCCTGCTCCTTCTGTGCCTTATTTGAAACTGAAGGAACACATTGATTCTCCACCTTCCCTGTGCCTAATCAGAATCTGCCTTCATATTGGAATCCTGCACTCTTGCTCCCTTCAAATTGTGGAGAAACTGACGTCATGTTCCGCAGGTTAAATATTGCATCGAAAGAAGCACACTGCCTCCCTCAGTAATCTCTCAACTAGGAGGGCTATTCCACAGGTGGATATTTCCTCATGACCACAAGCTGCTTTTAAGCCAAAGGCACCTGGAGTGATATTCGTTGATTCCTCCCTCAAATAGAAACTCCTGCAAATTAGACGTGCTTCTTGTGAAGTCAGTTTGAGGAACAGAGTGGAAATGAGCAACTCCTTGCTCCTAGCCAGTTACCGCAAGGATGCACGTGTTTGTTTATTTAGACAATCTTTATCTGGGGTGCTGAAAGTCCTATTATGATGTCATAATCCCGCTGTAGAATGGAGATCTGCCACATTGCTGTGTCTGTGTTGCACAGTTAGAGACTGAAGACAGAGGTTGAAAATGCCTGTTTTCCACATCAAAGTCTTGGATCACACCTAATTGCCAGATGCCTCTCTTTTATAGCAACATCCAAGCAAGTGAAAGTGAGTAGCTGGGATATCAGGAGCTTCATCTCCCCAAGCAAAAGATGGAATTCACACAGTGTTGCTGTAAAATGTCTTTCAGAATCTGAGTGGGACGGTATTCCCTGCTCAAACTCTGAAATTTTTTTTTTTTTTTTGCTTTTTTTGGAGACAGGGTCTCACTTTGTAGTTCAGGCTGGCCCTGAGCTCACTATGGTGCCCA
>PVIC010035576.1:0-19008 GCA_004025085.1 Thryonomys swinderianus | reverse complement strand
AAAAAACTAACATTTATGGACTCAAGTTTTCCACATGCACACAAAAGCACTTTTAGGATTTTTATTCTCTTGGATTTCCTGGTATCTCCTTTTAAAGTCATTTTTAAAATTCTGTGTATAGCACCTGAAAACATAGAAGTTTTATAATTTCTATGTACAATATGTTGAATGTTTACATGTAAATATTTCTAGAAAAATCTTTCTTTGCTATGCATATAACATATAAAGCTGAGAAAAAATACAATTCTTTTCGACTCTGTGTGTGCATTCATCCACTGTAAGCTACTCAACATGAAAAACAATCCTGTATAATTTGGTGCTTATCAAAACTAACTGCAATTAATAGTGTAGAGAAAAGGAAAAGGCTGCGTCTCAGTGGTAAAGACCTTCATGTTTACGAACAGTCAGACCTTAAATTTCACACAGTTATATAAATGCTATATATTTGCTGAATGAAACTCTCAATTTAGGGACAGACATTGTACAGCAACTTGAGAGTTCCAGACTTACGGTGTGGTCCAATCGGTGTTTATAATCCCATCTCCAAACAGCCCTCGCCTTGCCCTCACTACTGCGCTAACACCCCCTCCGGGCCCCCAGGCCCCCACCCCGCCCGGGGCGCCTTCCCGCTGTGCTTCCGTCCGGTCGACCGCACCGACCCGGCAGGCGGATCTCGGCGTGCAGCCCGCCTGGGCCTCTGCACCACGCGGTGTGGGCGCCGCTGCTCACCCTCCTCGGGGCCAGCGCCCGCGCGTGTGCACTGGCACACGCACACACACCAAGGCCGGCTACCGAGCAACAGCCCCACGCCTGGGCCCCGCGTGCCCGCTGCGGCGGGCCAACCCCTCCGGCCGCCGAGGCCGAGCTCTCCGGAGCTGCGGCTCTGCCCGGCCTCCCTCGGGCCTGTCCCGGGTCCTCAGCCCCTTCGTCGTGGTCAGACTCCTCACAGGTCACCCGCGCCTGGGCCCCGGCACCGGCACCGGCTCCTGCAGGGGCCCGGACCAGAATTCGGCTCCGCGGTCACGGCAGGGGCTCGCCGAGGACCGCGCTTGGGCAGGGAGGGGCGGGCGCACGGTGGAGTCCGCGGGGCAGGCGGCGGGCGCGGCTGGGCTGCTCCGTCCCAGCCCCCGAGTCTGGGCCTCGCGAGGGGCCCGCATCCGCTGGGATCCCCTGGGGCGGCGGCCCGGCTGCCAGCGGCTTCACTCCCAGGGAAACGGCACCCCGAGGCCCGCAGCGGGCAACGCTGGCCCAGGGCGCGGAGGGGCCGGAAGCGGCCAGCAGCGCCCGCGCCCTCGGCCCACCGCACTCACACCACGGCGGCCACTTCCAGGTCAGCAGAAAATACCAAAGAATTAAGAACTGACTCTACTGTACGAATTAAAGTGCAAACATCCAAACCAGGATTAAGAAAATAACTCCTCTCCACTTGCACAGGTTCTGCTTTCCTCATGCTAAGGAGAAAAAGTGCTGACGATCTGTGCAGAGTTCGCGGTGTCCCCGCTTCCCGAGCACAGACAAGAAGCTTCAACTGGGAAAGCAGGAGCTGCTGCTGCGCGCACTGCCCCGCGACCCGCCCTCCCTGCCGCCCGCTCTCTCCCAAGTAATCAGCGGCCTCAGGAGGCAGAAGGAAAAACGCCACGCATCAGGGAACGGTGTGACCCGCAAGGCCGATCCGGGTTGCACTCGGGTTACACATACAGTGCGCACTGAGACAGGGACCGGCAGACGGAGGAGGGGAGAGACAGACACAGAGACAGACGCAAGACAGAGACAGAGACAGGGAGGGGTGCACAGCGGGCTCGGAGGCAAGACACGTGTGTGCAGTTCTACAGCCGGTGTCTACAGTCCAAGTTAGTTTTTCAAGTACCACTTGCTGCGGAGGAACACGTTTTCTATTGCTTCTCTATTTAAAATACTAGTAAGGGTCTATGTTGACACATTTTAATTATTTAAAATACAAAAGTGCAAGATCAGGGCCGGAGATTTAGCTCAGTGTAGTTCCCAGTGCCTGCCTGGCAAGCGCAAGGTCCTGAGTTCAATCTCCGGTAACCACATACAATGCTGGGCGTGGAGACTCACGCCCACCAGCAATCAGTACCACACACCACGGTGCCGGGCGTGGTGGCTCACGCCTGTCATCCCAGCACTCAGGAGGCAGAGGCAGGAGGATTGCTGAGTTTGAGGCTTGCCTAGGCTACAAAGTGAGCTCAGGGCCAGCCTGAACTATAAAGTGAGACCCTGTCTCAAAAAAATAAATTAATTAATAAATTAAAAAATAGTAAACATTTTAAATGATGATGACAGTCTATGAACCAGTATCAATGCAATGGGTAAACAGTAATGTAGCATATTCCTTCCTTCTTGACATCACTTTTTTGTTTTGCTTTATTTTTTTGTTTTGTTCTGTTTTGTTTTGTTTGCAGTACTGCAGATCCAACTCAGGACTGAGCTTGCCAGGCAGGCACGGGCCACTGAGCTGCATCCTCCGTCCCCGTGTTCCTTCTTGAAATAATAACACGCTCCACTGTGTGTGCCTCACACTCAGATCTCTGGGAAGCGAGGCTAAGAAATCTCTGTCTGTCTCTGTCTCCTCCTCCTTCCCTTTTCCCCCTCTCTGTCTCATCTTTCCTCTCCTTGGCTCCCTTCCCTCCCCACTTGTTTAGTGACCTTCTCCAGAGCCCCCCACGATTGCCTGTGTCCCACTTTGGACATAAGCTGCAGGAAGACAACACTTTCGAGCGTTTCCTCCGTGTCTGTAGGGCAGTACAGAGGAGACACGAACGGGCACCTGAGACGAGCAGAGCCAGTCCACAAGCACGTGTGATGCATCTAAGAAGTTAACAGAGATTATTGTGCTGTGTAACTTTTCATTTGAACCTAACAACTCAATTGAGTAGACACTATATGATTTCAGAAGGGGAAAAAGCACCCAAGGAGATCGTAAATGTGTCCTACCCACCAGTCCTGTCTTCTTGATGACCAGACAGAAAAGCAATGACTGTATAAAAGAAACCAGGCAGAAACATAGATACAGTTTTCCTGGGCTCGTGCAATTCAGCGTGATTGTGGGAACACCATAAATAGTGAAATACCATGTGCATGTCACCTTTGATTTTTCTTTCCATTTTTCATAAACTCTAAAATTTACAGAAATAGCTAAGAAGCCAGAAAGCACAACTCTATACAACTAAGTCTAGGTAATCACAGCCCCAGGAAAAGCATCGAAAACTTTCCACTCTACTCCACTCGCAATACTGAACCGCAGGCATCACTGTGTGTGGAATATTAGCTATTTGGGGCTAATAATCTTGAATACTAAAAGCTTGATGTGAGAAGCTGACTGTGATCCAGCTGGATCCGCACCCAAAGCAAACCTTTATCCTTGATTAAGGGCAATCAGAAAACGCACTTGAAAACAACATGAAGTAAGGATATGTACCAGCCCCAAATCCACCCTCCTCTTTCCTAAGTCAAACACAAGTGCATCTGTAGCGGTTCGCAAGGACACACAGAGAAAACATGAAAACCACAAATTAAGAACGAGAAAATATGTCCTAGGAGGTGCTGACCAGCCGTCAGCTGGCGTGGAGAAGCACAGCCCGAGAAGACCCACTTTCACGGGCACTTCTTGCTCCCAACACCCGAGGACAACGCTAACAACCGAATGCTGCTCTTTGCTCGTGCGACAGGAAAGATATTTTTCAGTTATGTTCTTTGTGGCCATTAGTGCAAAACTCCCTTTCAAAGCCAGAGAACTCAGGAGCACACTAGAGGGAAGACACGCAGGTCTCAAGTTGGAGCGGACTTTGTCTTCCATTCCTCCTCCTAGTGAGACGCTTCCTCCCTGACAAGAACACAGGAGGAGCCAGGAAAGGCCCACACGGGTGCAGTGCCAGCCGACCACCTGGCACTGAAAGAGGAGACCCCGCACGTGCCCTGTCGCCCGAGGAGGACCACCCGGAGCCCGCGTGAGTTTGCTGTCACACACTCCAGCCCCGCTTCCCCAGGGCTCCGTCCGGCACAGCTGCAGCGCGCTGCCTGCAGGGCCTGACGCCCCCTCTGCGCCCCGCGCACGGCCTCCTGCACGGCCGAGGCTTCCTCCTCAGCAGGGGCCGGGCCGGGCGGCGAGGACGAGACGCACTCGACAGGCCTCTCCTTGAATCTGTGCGCTCTTTGTTTTTGCTATCGCAGCTGCCATGTCTCCCTGTCTCCTCCTTCATCCCGCCGCTCGTCCAGTCAGTGAGCGCGTATCCCTGGCCGCGTTAGCACACGTGGACAGCAGGCGTGACGTGGTAGAAGGAACCTTTCCTTTCCCTGCCTCCTATTTTTCTTTCCTACTAGCTGTTACCTAAATACAAGGCGTTGTCTCACCAAATACAAAAAGTAACTCCTAGATAACATATTACATTTTTCTTCTCATTTTATATAGATCCTAAGAAAATTATTACAATTTCCTTTTAGTGCTTTTTCTGTTTCATGGAGAGAGAACAAAAAAGTTACAAAATGTGTACTGAATGAAAGAAAAACTAAGCATGAGGAAATAATCTATAAGTTAAACATGAGTCTGAAATTTCAGTTTTGAAAATGTAACAGTAAAACAGGTCTATAGCTATTAACGTAAAGTATTAACACTCTTTAATGTACTAACAGAAACAGCCGGGCCAGGTTTCACGTGAGGCTGACCTAGCGTAACGTAAAATCAGGCCGACTCCCCCGCTATGCGCTCCCATCATTCAGCGGGGAAGGAGTTCAAGCCTACAACTGCTCCTTGCTAATTCCACCCGCCGTAACGGGGATGTGAGGGAACGTTTAGGGTACTGTTTCACTGCTGGCGCCAAGGCTGAGAGGGCACAGGGTAACCACTGGGGACGGGGCGGGGCGCAGCGCACACAGCTAGTGCCCTCTGGAGAAGGTGAAGTCCACACGCGCCGCTGCCAGCCCTGGCCCCACGCGCCGGAAACCAACCGGAGATGGGTGAACGGACACGAGAGGGGACGCGGCGCCTGTTACGGCGGCATCTTCCCCCGGGGCCTGCGTGGCGTGGGCAAGGGCACCGCGAGGGCCTCCCGTCGGGACAGCACCAGCCATGCTGGCACGAGGACCCCAGCTCACCAGAACACCTATTTTGCTTCTTTTCCCCCCACATTTTTCACACTGATAGGGAACCAAGAGCTTCGATCAGGATAACACAGCGTGAGAGCCGCGGGAAGCAGTCTGCAGCCACGTCACGGCCCGCGCAGGCGGCCCTGGAGGGGGCCTGGCTCCCCGCTGCCTGGGAGACTGTCTGGAGACAGCGGGGGGGGGGGGGGCGCCCACGCAGAGAAAAGCCTCCGCTCGCAAACTCAGGGACGGTGATTCTGCACAAGAAATACGCACCTTGTTTTGCGCCCGGCCAAGGTGCAGTGAGCCGGTCAACTACACCACGCTGCCACGCACACCGCGCCCGCGAACGGGCATGGTTGGCAAACAGCATCACGGACAGTCACTACAGGCGAGGCCGGAAAGCACTGAGACAGTCACCTGCACACGGCGAGGTCTCAGTAATTAAAAATCCAGTTGAGGGCCAGAGGGTTAGCTCAGTGGTTCTGGCACCTGCCTCGCAAGCGCAAGGTCCTGAGTTCGATCCCCGGTGACCACATAGAATGCTGGGCGTGGAGACACGCCCACCAACAATCAACACCGCATACCACAATGCCAGACGTGGTGGCTCACGCCTGTCATCCCAGCACTCGGGAGGCAGAGACAGGAGGATTGCTGAGTTCGAGGCTTGCCTGGGCTCCATAGTGAGCTCAGAGCCAGCCTGAACTACAAAGCGAGACCCTGTCTCAAAAAAAAAAAAAAAAAATCCAGTTGAATACCTTTCTTCCTGTAGAGAAGGGCTTGGCCATTCCCACTGCATGCTCCCCCTTTCTTCCACGGACTCCTTCGGGACAGCCCCAAGACAGCCCAGGGGGCGGAGGGATGGAATCACGGCACCGACCACACCGCTGCTCAAGGCAGGCACACGAATTCTTGATTCTCCTACCCCGTGGAAGCACTGCAGCCCTATTTTCATCTCGATAATAGTAATTCTAAACATTCAATACAATAAAAAGCCTTTTCCATCCAAGGATCTTTAAATTAAAATTAAATGGTGGACGTTATACATCGAGAGCCCTACACAATCGTGCTGACTGCTTCGGATGCTCCGACGGTTCACTGACCTTGAACCGGTTAGAAACCCGCGGAGCTCACACTGTTGATTCAGATCACATTCGTGGCTCAGTGGCGGGACACAAGTCTACTTTAAGTGGGAAAAAAGGGATAATTAGGAAGTCCGTGCTGGGTGTTAAGCAGCCAAGAGAAGCCAGTGCACGGTGAGTGGCCACGTTCCTCTCCCTCTCCGTGAGAGGAAGACTCCGCCCCTGTGGACACTGTTTACACGATCGGACAGTCTCGGTAAAATGTGTAACATGAGTTTTGAAAACACACCAGACCCAAGGATATGTATAATAATTGAAAAACAGAATAGGAAATTTATTGATTATTGTAGTACAGACATTAAAAATTAGAAAATAAACCCATGGATTTAGCTCAGTGGTACCACACCTACCCTGGAAGCACTAAGGCCCAAATTCAATCCCTAGTACCACCAAAAAAAAAAAAAAAAAAAAAAAAACCGGGCGTGGTGGCTCACGCCTGTCATCCCAGCACTTGGGAGGCAGAGACAGGAGGATTGCTGAGTTCGAGGCTTGCCTGGGCTACATAGTGAGCTCAGGGCCAGCCTGAACTACAAAGCGAGACCCTGTCTCAAAAAAAAAAAAAAAAAAAACTAGAATATGAGTGCTACTTAAAGAGATAACTTGGAAAGACTATTATTTTTAAAAATATAAAGTTTTAAAAGAAATCTTTAAATCTTTTACATCTTAAATAGGTCCAGGCAAGAGAAAGATTATGGGTTTTTAACTAAAACACTATTTTACAGATGTTCAGAAGCCAAAAAAAGAATGAAGAAAATCCATAAAGTTGTCTTAGGTGTTTTCTGTTACTTTGAAAAAAACAGCAAATCTTTTTGTTGCAGCATGAAAATGAGACTATAAATAACTCATGTATTCATAGGTAGTTTTCCTCTCTGCTTGACATAATTACAAAAATCAATTAACTCCAGCCTGAAGATATTTGGCAACTGTGCACAGAACAGTCAGAAATAAAATGTATAATTATTTAAGTAAAACTTATTATACTTAGGAAGTTTTGAAGAAAGTCAGGAAACCGAAGGGGAGGTAAAGTTCCACTGACAGAATTCCTCAGTGCCACTTGCTGTTTCATTTTTTAAAAACCGTTTTGCTTCTTTAATTGGCTTTTCCTTTTTGCCTACATGTTGGGTGGTTCTGTCCACATTTCACCTATGAGATCCCTGCAGCTGAAAGGTTGAACCTGATACATCCCATACATGTTCATACATGTTGTTGAGCTCTGGCTGTTTCTATGAATTAATAATTAAGGCTCTAAAATTTATAATACCTAAGGAAATAATGATGGCATATATTTGTGTGTATATATAATTATGTTTTATATATATATATATATACACACAATTACAGTGTGATCAGTTGTACAAAGATTAAAGACAGAATGAAACAAGAAAAGGCAAAGCCAACTTATCCTGAGAGCTAAAGTTTTTCATTTTAACGTATAGTGCTTTTACTATTTTGAATGCTGATTTCTACTTAGGTTGTTAAAAATATAAGTTGCTCAATAAATGATTCTTTAAACTAAAACATTCTCATCCATCTTTCTAGAAAAGTGCATTATACAATTCACCGCAGACTACCTTGGCCCACATAAGCCACGATGATAAATACCTATCCACACTGGGCATGGAGATTTGCATTCCCATTTAAACAAATCGTATTTTATGAGCCTTTGCAATATGTGAACATTTCCGTTAACTGAGAATTACTTTAAGGTTTCCTATGGTATTGTACAAGATATTTTATGATATCAGTGTGAGTGTGTAAGTCTATCATTGGTAATAATTACAATAGCAAAACCAAAAATACATACAGACTACACAAGAATAGTATAAGGAGTCTTTACAAGCAAAACCATTGCAAAACAAAGTCCCTCAACTGAAAATTGTTCATATTTTTAAACAATTATGACACATACACAGGCACACGTACTGATAAGAACAACACGATCTGTAGTTAATACTAGAAGGAAGAAGTTCATTCGGAGCTTGGGCAGGAAATGGTGAGCGGGAGCCGAGGCAGGTATGAAAGAAAAGTGGATAGTACAGACCAAGGGAGGGTTTGGATCCCAACAAAGGCAAACGGGGTGTGGATGCGCCTGCACTCCACAGGCCTGTAAATCCCGAGTGACCGTGGTCGCGAGAAGCGTGCAGCAACGGCGCTCCCAGCCCTGTGCCAGCAACTCCGACATCATTTTTAGTTCACTTCCAAGGAATCAATGGCTGTACTCTAAAACAATATTGGAGCGCAGATAAAATGATCCTATGTTAATGAAAGCAATTATCCAATTCTACATGAGTAGACTATTACTACTTTTTAGCCAGTAGCCCGCATAATACTGCCTTGATGGCATGAGCATAATTGCTTTCGTTAGTAAAAATTGTTTAATAGATTATTCAAAAGATTCCCAACCATATAGCTTTCAAGGTCTTAACCTCTCAATTTGCTCAGCAGCATAGGAGGGCCCTTGGCCAGAGAAAATCTCCAGTATTCATTCCACTTGTGTGTCTCATTTTCAGGGGCGGTGCCTAAGGCGAAGAGGTTACAAGGGCCTGAAAATCGCCCTCTCTGAAGAAGGGGGCCTGGAACCCTGCTCAGCACACATGTGAGAAGGATGGTCTCAATCTAGGGCCACATTTGAAAACACGGAGGACCAAGAGACCAGGAAACCACGGAGCTGGAACTAAGGAAAAGGCGTAAGATTTATATGAAACAGGCCAAGAGGAAAAAGCAACAGTCTGAGACACCAAAGCCAGAGATCAGAGAGCATCTCCTAACGTGAAACTGACTTTGAAACAGACAGCGAGAAAAAGAAGACAACACAAAAGGAGAATGGTGTATACATCAACTGGTGACAAAGGGGAGTTGAATAAATTAAATTAAATTAAATTAAATAAGAGTAAATTAAATAAGAGTGGGGATACAGTAATTGATCAAAAATGAGAAAACCGTATTTCATACTTATGTATCATAAGAAAATTAACATTCACTTGGAAATAATGCCTGTTGAAGCTTAGTCATTGCTACCTTCAGCACAATTCTGTAATAAATTGTTGGCTACTTACTGATATACCCTCCTGGGACTCAAGAATTCAGCAAATTTAAGTGTTAGCTACAGACTACTCTGCCTCACTCTAGAGGGGTTCACCCCATGTCAGAACATGTGTCCCTCAGCTCCAGGGACACAGCGTCAGGTCAATATCCACACCCGGTGGGCTCCGCGAGGAACAGCAGCTGAGCTGATGGGGAGAACAGAGCAAAAGGGAAAAAATGAGCAGCCACAGGCTCCACTCTCCTCGTTCTGATTAAAAAAACAAAAACAAAACAGTTAGTATGCCAATACAAAAGGAAGACGACTCATAGCTATTTTTCCTCTTTTCTGCCACCAGTGAGAAAAACAAAACAAAACAAAAACACCTCACAAAGCAATTAGCCGGGCATGGTGGCTCATGCCTGTCATCCCAGCACTCAGGAGGCAGAGACAGGAGGATTGCTGAGTCCAGGCTTGCCTGGGCTACATAGTGAGCTCAGAACCAGCCTGAACTACAAAGCAACACCCTGTCTCAAAAAAAAAAAAAAAAAAAAAACCTAAATCTGATTTTTAAGAAGCATAACAGGTTCAGGTAAGAGGCCAGAGGAAGGAACTACCTGTTGCTGAAAGAGATTCACAAGCTCCCGACAGGGCGCGTGCCCAGGCAGCCGACACCTGGGCCAGGGGCATCTTACCGCTGGGATCGGGGTGCTGTCTGCAGCAAGTTTACCTCCAGTCAGCGCCAGCTCTTCACGGACACGCCAGCAGAAAGCTGATCCGGCCCCTTTCACTCGCAAAAAGTCTCCGGGTTTCCATGATGAAATTAGGAAATCGCCCTATGTTAAACCACAGCTGACCAGCACGGTCGTGAGGCCAGAGCCCATGACAAGACTCTTGCAATGATTCACAACATAGAGGCTGCTCTTTCAGGTATGTCTGTAAGAAGATCTAACTTTGAATTCAACACGTTTTATTAAGGTGTCCAACTTTGATTATATGTTGTACAGAAGCTATGTAGATCGGGTTTAAGGTTCTCAGAACAGAAAACAAACAGAGTGAACCACTGGATCCCAGATACTGTGTAGGTTCAAACGCACAGCCCAAGTCCCCACTGGCCATGAATTCAAGTGCAAATTCCCTCTCCGGAGATAGAAAACCAATTATTTTTGAAACCCTCGGCTCATATGGTCTGTTTGGTTTGGTTTGGTTTGGTTTGGTTTGGTTTTTGAGACAGGGTCTGGCTTTGTAGTTCAGGCTGGCCCTGAGCTCACTATGGAGCCCAGGCAAGCCTCGAACTCAGCAATCCTCCTGACTCTGCCTCCTGAGTGCTGGGATGACAGGCGTGAGCCACCACACCCGGCACTGTGGTATGTAGTATTGATTGCGGGTGGGCGTGAGTCTCCACGCCCAGCATTGTATGTGGTTACCAGGGATCGAACTCAGGACCTTGCACTTGTTAGGCAGGTTCCGGAACCACTAAACTGAATCTCCAGCCCATCATATGGCCTGTTTTTATAGGCCTTCCTTATAACTGATGGGAAAGCAAAGCTAACAGCACAGGTAAACTTGAGACTTTGGAAATTTCATTAGTAATGTGAAGGTTTTCCAGACAGGAAGAAGCAAAATGAACAAGGCAAGATTTGAACATATAACCTGATAGTAAATCCAGTGCTGCTTTTTTCTACCCTGTGCAACCAAATCCCATCTTTGAGCTCTGTAAATTATCAATCATACCAGCCAAGTGGCTCAACTCATTAACATTCGCTTCCACTTATTTCAATGTAGTCAGTTCTTATTCTGAATTACATTCAGTGTGGGAACAAGGACGCTTGGCATCTCCCCTTTGCCTCTCTTAGAAAGACCAACTTAATAAAATGGAGACACTGAGATAAATAAGTTAATTCTAATAATTTCACTCCTGCCCTGTTTCACTGGATTAGGCATCGCCTCTATATATTTTTCCCTGTATTGAGTTTATTGTCACATTTGAGGAATACATATGATCACATTCCTCATTGAGAATTTGTACCTGCACATGATTTATCTTGATTCTTTTTCCCATCCCATTGTCCTCCCTTGAGTCCCTCCACCTCCCTTTACACATAAGCTTTGTTTCCATTCTTCCCTTTTTAACATCATTTTTTTAAATTTCCCTTCTTTGCTTTCCCCTGCTCCCTTGTCTACTTTCCCTTCCTCCTTGAACATTTTCTTTCTATTTCGCAATAGCTATTATACATTTTGGACCCAATCTATACCTTCAGTTGCTCATACTGAAAAAATGCTAAAATTATTACACATTATATCCTATTTATTTCACTTATGATTATGACGTCAAAGTCATCCCTTTAGCTAAAAATGTCTCAAGTTTATCTTTCTTTATGGCTGCACAGTACTCTGTTCTATAGGAAAAAACACATCTTAAACACTAACCAAATGACGGGCTTTGCCACTATCATATTAAACGATCAAAAACTGAAATCTTGCATGCTAATATCAGAAACAAGTCAAGGATGCCCACCATCACTACTCCTGTTCAATATAGTTTTAGAAATATTAGCCACAGCTATTAGACAAGAGAAAGAAATAAAAGGAATAAAGATAGGTAAGGAAGAAGTCAAACTGTCACTATTTTCTGATGACATGATACTCTTGCATAGAAAACCCAAAAGCTCAGCCAAAAGACTGCTAGAGTTAATTATCAGATTGAGGAGAGTAGCCAGGTATAGGTCAACACTCAAAAATCAATAGTGTTCTCATACACAAAAAAACAGACTTATGGAGAGAGAAATTGAGGAAACAGTTCCTTTCACAATGGCATCCAAATAATGAGACATTTAGAAGTCAATCTAACAAATGAAGTGAAAGACCTCTACTCTGAAAACTACAGCATTCTGAAAAAAGGAGATCAAAGGATATCATAAAATATGCATCCCCTGTTCCTGGGTAGGAAGAATCAATATTATGAAAATGGCCATATTCCCAAAACTACTATATAGATTTAACGCAGTCCTGAATAAAATCCCAACAGCATCTTTCACAGACCTAGAGAAAACAATTGAAAAATTCATCTGGAACCAGAAGAGACCTAGAATAGCAAACATACTTCTAGGCAACAAAGACACGGGAGGGTATCATAGCCCCCAATTTGAAACTACACCACAAAGCCACTGTGATTTAAAAAAAAAAAAAAACAAGCATGGTACTGGCAAAGAAATAGACCAAAGGACCAGTGGGACGGACTGGAAGATACAGAACCACTCCAGATACACTGAGCCACCTCATTTTTTCTAATTTAATTATTTATTGGTACATTTTACATACAGCTCACAATCACACTCAACGTTGGGGAACTTGTACCAGTATATGACATGAGTTAATTCTCATTTTTACCCATATCCCAACCCACCCCACAACCCCCACCCACTACGTACATGTGCTTTCTTTTTCTTTTCAAATCATATTTATTCTTTCCTCTCATTACTTTCCCCTATCACATTCCCATTGAGTATTTCCTGTTTCACAAAATCCATCATACATTCTAGAACTCATTTACATCTACAGGTTCTCATACCAAAGAAAAGATACGGTATTTACCTATCTGTGATCTATTTATTTCACTTAGTGTGTCCTCAAGGTGTATCCATTTGTACAAAATTGAATGAAGCCTGTCATTCTTTATGGCAGAGTAATACTCCATTTTATTTAAAAAAATCACATCTTCCACCTCATCTTTGACAAAAAAAAAAAAGTCATGTACCCTAATGAAGTAAAGGTAGTCTTTCTAATAAGTAGTTCTGAAAAAACTGGATTTCAACCTTTCAAAGGTTAAAACTAGACCTACATCTTTTATCATGCAATAAACTGACACTGAAGTGGATTAGAAACCTAAATATTAAAACAGAAATGCTACACCTGCCTGAAGATAGCTTAGACAAGACTATTGAGATACTGGCACAGGGAAAGACTTTATGAATGAAATCTCAGTAACACAGGAACTAGCACAAAGCATCAACACCTGGGATCTCACCATACTAAAAAGCTTCTCCACAGTAAGAATACTATCAACAGTGAAAAGACAACCTACAGTGCAAGGAAAAATTTTTATTGGCTATTTCTCAGACAAAGGACTACCATCCAAAATATATAAACAACTTAAAAATATCAGACCCTCCAAATTTGAAGACCCAGTTCAAAGATGGGCATCTGAAATGCACACTTTTCAGATGAAGAAGTAGAAGCAGCAAAGAGACATATGAAAAAAATGTTCAAAACCACTGGTCATGAAAATAACCCTTTATCTCATTCCACAAACAATGGCTACTATCACGAAATCAACCCACAACAAATGCTGGGGGGCTGTGCAGAGAGAAGAATCCTTTTCCTCTGTCAGTAAGAGTCTAGACTGGTGTGACCATGGTGGGGGGTCGGTGTGCAGATTCCTCAAAAAGCTCTCTATATTTCTAAAATGCTGAACTATAAGCAAAAAGGCAGATTGGCTGAATTCTCCTCCACTAAGTTCACACACAAACATAACAGAGACAATGCTTTCACACTTCTTGGTGTCCATGCCAGCATATACAAATGTCTCTTCCAATCAGAGAACACAGATCCTTATCTATAAAAGTACAATCTTCTGGGCCAGAGATTTAGCTCAGTGGTTCCAGCGCCTGCCTCACAAGTGCAAGGTCCTGAGTTCGATCCCAGTAACCACATAGAATGCTGGGCGTGGTGACTCACGCCCACCAGCCATCAATACCACATACCACAGTGCCGGATGTGGTGGCTCACGCCTGTCATCCCAGCACTCGGGAGGCAGAGACAGGAGGATTGCTGAGTTCGCGGCGGCTTGCCTGGGCACCATAGTGAGCTCAGGGCCAGCCTGAACTATAAAGCAAGACCCTGTCTCAAAAGCAAAAAAAAAAAAAAAAATAAAAAGTACAATCTTCTGTGAATGACAAAGAAAGAGACTAATATATCAAGAAGTATGATTCTAAATGGAACACCTCATTACAGACTTCTACTTCAAGCTTTGTTACCAAGTTTCCTTTCCTCCAACTAATTATATCTGAGCTTAGTCTACAACCAAAATATACAAAGTTATATGAAAATACTATTGAATTTGAATTTATTCCTCACTTTATATAACACCATTACTTGAAATATGAAACGAGGAAAGCACTAACACACAAGTTAATAAAAATTATTAACTTTTTATTGTAACTTTTACAGCTTAGGAGTATCAACGAACGTTCTATTTTAAAATTATCTTGACTGGAAATGCAATTCAAATAAATTCACACTGCCACTCTCTTAATATTAATCCCAGGCTTCATGGATTCCTTAAAATAGACTTATAATAAAAAAACAGGACTAAAGATGTGCATTCTAAAAAGTCAGAAATATTATTAGAATTAATAATTCTGAACTGATAAATAAGTTTAAATGGGAATCGAAAATCATAAGGGTTCTGATGGTTTAGAATTACTATTTTCTGACTGTAAGTTGCTTAGAACATTCTGAATTGTTGACACAAAAGATTATCAGCGCTGCCTCTGAGGGGCAGTTTAGAAAAGGATTAGAAGATGAGGTGCCTTCTTCACGCGAAACGGACTGGCCACCACGAAGAACAGCCCTTCGCCTGCGCCCGAGCTGGGGGCCGCCGCCCAGGACGCCCGCCGGAGGGTCCCACCGAAGTCCGGCCGAGCCACGCTGACCTCCGCCTCTCCCTCCCCGGCAGCTCTTCCGGCTGCTCCTCAGGCTGCTCATAGCGCCCGGGCGCTGGGACAGCCGCGCGAGAGCCTCCCCTTCTCGCCTCCCCTGCTCCTGCCGCAGCCGCAGGCCCCACAGAGGAGCGCCCTGGCTTGAGCCTCGACCCACGCGGATTCTCCTGCCCACGCCTGCTTGTGCCTGCAGCAGGCCAGCCTCCACCAGAACACACCGGAACGTTGCCAGAGTCTGGGACAGGAGCCGCGCACCCCCGGGGTGCTCCTCACTCGGGCTACAGGGAAGCAGATCGCAAACTACAGTCCCTCTCCACAGGGAAAAACCTGCTCGTTGGACTCAGCACGGAGATATACTTGAGTGAACAAGGACTTCAGAATTACTAATTTCCTGTTCAGTTTTTCTGGGATATTCTAAAGACATCTTTCTCCTCCGAGGAAAATTTTAGATTCAGCTACCAAGAGTGGAACTGGGCTTAAAAGAAGAAAAGAAAGAAATAAAAGCTTATTTCTTGGCCTACTTATTTCTTGGGACTGCACTGAACTGGTGGATTCTTCCTCTGTGAACAAACACACTACGCAGGTACGACCACTTACCAAGGAGCAAGAGGGAGAGGGAGAACCAGTGGGTGAGAAAGTCCCCTGGCCAGGGCAGCAGGGCTGCGGCACAGCGCTACTGCACTCTGCCCTAAAGGCAAAAGGCGTTCACCCGCGAGCGGGTTCTTCTGGACGCAAACCCCACTGCAGGTTTCCGCGCTCCGGAATGAGCCCGCGGGCTCTGGCTGGCAGTCCGGCTCCGGAGCTCAGAGCTGGGCCGGCACCGCGCTAGCCCGGGACACACGGCACCGCAGGGAAACGGGAGGGAGGCCTCGTCTCCCGCGTCCCCTCAACCACCACTGACCAGACTCGCAGTTCTCATCCGTCGGCCTCACCTTGCCCTCAAGGAGACGCGGGCAGCACAGAGCACCTCACCTTGCCCTCAAGGAGACGTGGGCAGCACAGAGCACCTCACCTTGCCCTCAAGGAGACGCGGGCAGCACAGAGCACCTCACCTTGCCCTCAAGGAGACGCGGGCAGCACAGAGCACCGGCTGCAGGCCGAGAGGACGCCGCGAGGGAGACGCTCGGCGCAGGGTGTGTGTCGGTAGGCGCGCGGCTCCGGCAGTGTCAGCGTAACTACCCACCGTGTTTAAGAATGTCACTGAAATCTGTGTTTTTCCCTTGAAAGGCAGGAAGTTGCCGCCAGCTGACACAGGGAGCTGAGCTCCTCCCAGAGCCCCGGCTGTCGCGGCCTCGCCCCTGAGAGATGCTTCCCGCTAATGATATCCTCCCTCGGTCCCAGTGTTGGCTTCCCGCGCGCTCCTCTCTGGGGGCCTCAAGTTTCGCTCATCTTAGCAGCTCAGCAGCCAAGAGAAAACTCTATCTTCAGAATCTGGGCAATATTTTGAGAAAATAAAGCGGTTTCTTCTCAGCAAGCCTGTGCACACGAGCGCTCGGGGGCTGGTTTTCCAGTGTATGGATTATCTCAGACCCTTTGCCCCTTTTCCTTGCTTCTGGCCATTTCGCTGCTCATTAGCAACGCCACCGAAGGGTGGACAGGAAACAGAAAAAGAAAGGGTCCAAGTGGTTCTGCTATTTATTAACTATTTGCCAACCACAACAGAAACTCTTATAGAGAAAACTGTGTTAGCCAATTAGTTCTGAGCTGCCTGTTAAGTGTCAGTTTTCTTTGCCTGTACTAGCTCAGTTATACCTACATAATTAAAGCTCAGTATCAACATTTTCTCCTGAAAATATTTGGCAAAGGAACATTATTTCACTTTTGATGTGGGGAATCTCCCCGCCGCACTGCTAGAGACTAAAACAATATACAGATTAACAATATGAAAAACTGTACTCTACTAACTTCAGAAATGGACAGGGACATTAATCTAATTTTAAGTATTAAAAAGAAAACATGTTTAGTGAAGTATCTCCTATATTAAATCTAGAAAAGATCTGTTTTATTAATTACACAATCTCTAAATCTTAAAGTTACTCTTTCACTTGACTTTGTAGCTTAGCCACGGACATCTACGATGGGAAATTTAACCAAAGAAGAAAAGGAGCGAACGCGGACATTATTCTTTAGCTGCGACGTTGGCACTGACCGTAGCCCACGGCTGTGCCAGACCGGACAGCCGGCCATCAGCTGGCTGGGGAAAGGGACTTCTAGGACAAATGAAGACATCTGTAAGGGATAATTCTGCTTCCGCTTATAAGGCTTCTCCCCTAAAATAAATGTCTGTACTATGGGGACCGGGGGCCACCAGAAACAGGACACCCTCGGCACCCCTGGACTCCACACTCACCCTTCTGGAAGTCAGTGATTGCTCCACTTCTCAGCTTCTTCGTCCGAAAATACCTTAACGTTCTTTCAGGTCAAGAGAATGGTGTATGTAAATCCTGAGATGAAACACCGTCGGCCTGTATTTAGACATGACAGGTCTGAACAGCATTTGCTGAAAGCCCCAGGATATCACATAATGGTTTACAACTGACCCCAAAAATGCATGTTTTGCAAGCAGATTATGAAGATGTAGATCATGATTTTTCTTCTTTACAATAACAAAATGTACAAAATGACAAAAATCATGACTAGACCACCAAGAAAAGGAAGAATCATCTCAATCTCATCTGTCCATGAGGCCTCACCCACAGTAAGATGGTGTTGAACTTTGAAAACCAGTGGTAATAGAATGGTTCTCACACAGTTCATTCCTGCTCTGGCCTATGCTGGAAACTTCGGGTACATCTAACAAGAAAATTCAAGGCTCTGCTTCCTGCCACTAAAACAGGCCACAGAAGATCTGGACTCCGACTAGCCCTACAGGAACTGGCGCTGTGCCACGATCAGAATTTTCCATGTCAGATGGGGACATTATCAGAAGCAACAATCAGCTTTCTGGATTTTAATTCATCTCAAACGACACGTGACAGAACAACATGACTGGCTTTCTTGTCTCCCTCTGTCTCCTACAATATCAGCTGCTCTTTGGCTGTTAAGATAAGGTGTCAATCTAGACTGTGGTGCCGCTGGAGTGTGATATTGTAACAGTGCTGAGATTCGGCCTATCAAGCGCGTCCCCAATTTCAGGAGCGTGATCAAGTTTGGATTAACCTTGTTCAGCAACCCTTTAAATGACTACATTTCACTATCCGAGGAAGTTATGAACTAGCAAACTGAAAAACTTCTTTGGATGTTCTACATCTCATAATTACGTTTCTCAGCCCCGGCCGTAACATAGTTGGCCTTTTCCCTGCCAGTCAGAGTTGATCCCAAACCACAAGACTCCTCTGCTCTCACTGTTCATGTACTTCAAGTTTACACATCAATAATAAGGTGTAATCAAGCAGAAAGAACCATGCAACATTCACAGTACATTGTTTCCACAAGACATAATGTTTTTTTAAACAGGACACAGCATTAGTAATTACAAGGAACACAGAAAAATACAATTCACCTACTACTGAAATTATTATTTTAAGACAGACACTCTTATGTAAGGAGGAAAGGAAATGTAGTACTCATAGCTGGAGGGTGTATTAACAGACCTGCTAAAAGAACTAAGATTTCTTAAATTAGGAAGTTCAGAACATTTCCTTTCCTCATTTCTACCTGATAAATATCTGTCACCTATAGTATAGCATGAATAGAAGGGAAAGATAAACAGAAATTAAGTATTGTGTCACATAAAATTAACATACTATGAATTTCATGCATTTCCTTTTTATACTGCATTGATAAACACTGCTATGTAAAAATTACATTCATTTGTAAAATCTTTCCAATTTGTTTTCTATAGTAAACCAAATGCATGACATAACTTATTTTGAAGAAACCTACATCCAACTCAAATATGCATATTTGTAATGAGAGGATATTTTAAATTATTTTAATGTCACTCATCAAATAAGAATGTTGTATATTATTAAAATTAGTTCATTACCAAAAAGCTAAGTATTCTATTTGAAATGATATAGCA
>PVIC010035575.1:0-19004 GCA_004025085.1 Thryonomys swinderianus | reverse complement strand
AAAAAAAAAAAAAAAAAAAAAAAAAAAAAAAAAAAAAAAAAAAAAAAAAAAAAAAAATCCAAGATCCTCAAAAACACATGGAAATTGGGTCACAAAAAAAATTAAAGAAGAAATTAAACAGTTTCTACAACTAAACGACAACTCCAGCACAATATACGGAAATTTATGGGACACAATGAAAGCAGTTCTATGAGGGAAATTAATAGCAGTGAATGCCTACACTCAGAAAATAGAGAAAACTGAAATAAACAATCTAATGATGAACCTTAGACCCTTAGAAAAAGAGGAGCAAAACAAACAAAAAGCACATACTAGAGAGGAAATTATAAGGATCAGAGCAGAAATTAATCCAATGGAGACAGAACAATACAAAGAATCAATGAATCAAGGGTTGGTTCTTTGAAAATAAATAAAATCGACAGTCCCTTAGCCAACCTTATCAAAGAAAGGAAGGAAAAAGCTTAAATCCATGTTATAAGGAATTAAAATGGGGAAATTCAGCACAGATTCAGGAGAAGTCCAAAGGGTAATAAACACGTACTTTGAAAATCTGTACTCCAAGAAGATGGAAAATCTAGAAGAAATAAATACATTCCTAGACACATATGAACTTCCAAACCTGAACGAAGAGGATATAAAATTAGTAAACAACCCGATATCAAACTGGGAAATTGAAAATGTATTAAAAATATACCAACAAAGAAAAGCCCTGGTCCTGACTGCTTCACTGCTGAATTCTGCAAAACTTTTAAAGAAGAGTTAATACCAGTACTCCTCAATCTTTCAATTAAATTGAAAGGGAAGCAGTACTCTCCAAATCATTCCTTGAAACACTATCACTTTGATCCCAAAGGGAAAGATCCCACCAAAAAAGAAAACTACAGTCCAATCTCTCTAATGAACAATGACGCAAAAAATTCTAAATAAAATACTGGCAAACAGAATACAGAGAGTTATCAAGAAAATCATAAACCCTTATCAAGTCGGATTTATCCCAGGGATGCAAGGTTGGTTCAACATATGTAAATTAATAAATGTAATACATTATATTAACAGACTCAAGGGCAAAGGCCATATGATTATCTCAGTAGACACAGGAAAAGCTTTTGACAAAATCCAACACCCATTTATGATCAAAACCCTACAAAGAATTGGAATCCATGGACTTTAGCTCAATTTAATACAAGTTATTTATGAGAAACCAACAGCCAGCAGCATACTCAGTTGGCAAAAATTGGAACCTTTTGATCAGGAATGAGACAAGGATGCCTGTTGTCCCCACCCTTGTTCAATATAGTGCTGGAAACATTAGCCACAGATTTGGCAGGACAAAGATATAAAAGGAATAAAGATAGGAAAGGAAGAAGTTAAACTGTCATTACTTGCTGATGATATGACACTGTATCTAGAGGATCCTAAAAACTCAACCAAAAGACTGCTAGACTTAATTACCAAATTTGGTAGTGTTGCTGGATACAGGGTCAATGCTCAAAAACCAACAGCCTTTGTCTACACAAACAACAGACTCACTGAAAGAGAAATTGGGGAGTTAATCCCTTTCACAATAGCACCCAGAAAAATGAAATATATAGGAATCAACCTAACAAAGGAAGTGAAAGACCTCTACTCTGAAAACTATAGGACTCTGAAAAAAGAGATAGAAAAGGAGATCAGAAAGTGGAAAGACATCCCCTGTTCCTGGGTAGGGAGAACCAACATCGCCAACATGACTATACAGCCACAACTACTATACAGATTCAATGCAATTCCAGTTGAAATTCCAACGGTATACTTCACAGAGCTAGAGAAAATAATAAAAAATTCATCTGAGACCACAAGAAAACTAGAATAACAAAAGCAATTCTAAGCAACTATGACATGGCAGGGGGTATTACAATTCCCACTTTAAAATTCTACTATAAATTCACTGTGATAAAATCGGCATGGTCCTGGCAAAGTAACAGACCTGAGGACTAGTGGAATAGATTGGAAGATCCAAAAACAATCCCAGATACACTAAGCCACCTTATCTTTGACAAAGGAGCCACACATCCTCAATGGAGGAAAGACAGCCTCTTTAACAAATAGTCATGGAAAAGCTGGGCTTTAACCTGCCAAAAGCTAAAGCTAGCCCTATCTCTTTCAACAGGCACAAAAGTAAGTTCGCAATGGATGCGAGACTTAAACATTAAAACAGAAACAATCAGCCTGGTGGAAAACAGGTTAGGTAAAACTCTTGGAGACATTGGCTTAGGCAGAGACTTTATGAATAAAACCTCTATAGCACAAGAACTAGCAGAAAGAATCAACAAATGGGATCTCATCCTACTGAAAAGCTTTTGCACAGCAAAAGAAGTCACGGGCACTGTTGAAAGACAACCAGCAACATGGGAAAAAATCTTTACTAGCTGTTCACCAGACAAAGGGCTAATATCTATAATATATAAAGAACCTTAAACAGATCAGCCCTCCAAGTTAAAAGACCCATTTCAAAAATGGGCATCTGAAATGTACAAACCCTTCTCAGAGGCAGAAGTCAAAGCAGCTAAGAAGCATATGAAGAAATGTCAACATCAGTGGTCATTTGAGAGATACAGATGAAAACAACACTTAGATTTCAACCTATTCCACAAAGAATGGCTGCAATGACAAAATCAACTAACAATAAATGCTGTTGAGGCTGTGGGAGAAAGGAACCCTTTTCCATTGATGCTGGGATTGCAGACTGGTGCAACCGTTGTGGAGATCTGTGTGGAGTTTTCTCAGAAAACTAGGACTAGGTTTCCCATTTGACCCTGCTTTCCCCTTGCTAGGAATATATGCAAAGGAATTTTAAAAATCACATTAGAAAGACAGATGTACAGCATTGTTCATAGCAGCTCAGTTTGTGATAGCTCAGTCTTGGAAACAACCCAAATGTCCATCAGCTGGAGAGTAGATAAAGAAGATGTGTTTTTTTTTTTTTTTATGAAATGGAGTATTATTCTGCCATAAAGAATGACAAGATTGATTCATTTATCTGCTAATGGATACACCTGGAGGACACACTAATAAGTGAAAAAAAATAGATTACAGATAGGCAAACACCAGATATTCTCTTTGATATGAGCACCTGTTGATGCAAATGAGCTCTAGAAAGTATGACCGATTTTGTAGAATGGGAAATCTCCAAAGGAAATTTGGTGTGGTGATGTAATGAGGGGAAGGTATAAATATGATTCTGAAAGAAAATAAAAGAGCATGTATATAGGGGGTGGGGAGGTGTGAGTAGGTTGGGATATGGGTAAAAATGAGAATTACCTTGTGTCATATATGGGTACAAATTCCCCAATGTTATGCATGATTGTGAGATGTATATAAATTATACCAATAAAGAATTCAGTTAAGGGCTGGAGGGTTAGCTCAGTGGTTCCGGTGCCTGCCTCGCAAGCGCAAGGTCCTGAGTTTGATCCCCGGTAACCACATACAATGCTGGGCGTGAAGACTCACGCCCACCAGCAATCCATACAACATACTACAGTGCCGGGTGTGTTGACTCACACCTGTAATCCCAGCACTTAGGAAGCACAGGCAGGAGGATTGCTGAGTTCAAGGCTTGCCTAGGCTACATAGTGAGCTTAGGGCCAGCCTGGACTACAAAGCGAGACCCTGTCTCAAAAAAAAAAATAAGAAAGAGAGAGAATTTAGTTAAACAAAAATAATATGCATTCAGTTCTATATACCTTGCAAAACTTCTCAGCAACACCCTAATCTATCTCAAGCTACAATGCTAATATTTGGGGCTTTATCACACCACTTTTTAATGAGAATATATTTTACAGTTTTTATACATTCTAAACCTTTCATCATGTAGAAAGCAGGATGCATTGTAATATGTTCTTATGATGCTCAGTCATGTATGTTAGCTATCTTAGTATACAATTTATACAATGCTTTGTTTTTGTTGTACTTTAAATCTATAGTTATAACCTGTTTGAATCAAAATATACAGTTTGCTAAATATTGTCTTAATCTTCACAGTTTTCATGCTATGTAAGTAATCTAAATTCTCTTCTAGTTTTTCAAATTTCTGCTTTCTAAAATTCCCTGATTTCATGAACGTTATTTGCAGGCAGATTAGTGATAAAGTGTTTTATTTCAGATTTCATTAAATTTCATAAAACTGGAAACACATAGTGTATAGCTTTCTGACTTATCGAACTAAGAATGAGTATTTGCAAGTTTATATGTGTTTTGCACATTATAAAAGTATTGGATTTTTAAAAAATCCTGGGGCTAAACAATATATTTCACAATATTCTACAGTATCTTCCTTTGTGAAGACACTTAAGAAACATGCCTTTCTTCCTAAAATAGCTATATCACTTATTTCTTCTCTAATTAGGAACATGTAAGTCTATATAAAATCACATGCTTGAGTGAGAATCACCACAGATTTTCCAGGGGATAAGAGTTGAACATTGGGTGCATTTCATGGATTGAGGGAGACTCCAGTTTACAGTAGTGGATGGAAGCTGACACAGGACATGGCAGGAGAGCGTGTGTCATCACCTGGTGACAGAAAAGCATGTGAAGACATATAGGCGAGCAGAGTGGCTAATGACAGGTAACTCGATGCAGTTTTCACTTGTGGAAACTAAAACCAAGTTTTGTCTTTGTTACTGCCTCTTAAGAACACTGGAATTCCTTTTTAATGGAAATTCTGGTCTGTTTTGGTTTCTACTTGTGTATAAAGTTTAAGTCCCTTAACATTATGTCTAACATACTTATTTTATTTGATATTTGATTTTTCTTCTTCTGTATGTGAAGGACTCAGAGGAGAATATTGGTCTTGGATAAGTTTTACTCAATGTTTCTACCTTCTGTCAGCATTTCATCTAGATGCGAGCATGGACGACCTAAGGTCACTAGCACTACTGGTATTGACTGCTTCTCTGGGTGTTGATCTTTTCAATTCTCAGAAGACATTCAAATATCAGTAAGTCCCTGACAATATATTCAACATGCTGCCCATTAGAAAAATTTAAATTAAAACAATACTGAGACTCTATTACTCCAAAGGGAATCCCTGCCATCAAGAATTCAAAAAACAAGAAACGATGGAAGTTCTGGTCAAGCTTTAACACTGCTGGTGAAATGTAAATGGTACAGCCAGTGTGGAAAGTGGCATAGAAATGCCTCAGATAATTAAAACTAAAAATTCGACGTCATGCAGATATTCCCCTGCTGTGCTACTTCCCCTGGAATTTACAGACTTCATAGCACAGTGTTTAACGTAGATGTACACAGCAACACAGATTACTTCAGCTAAACATCAGATGGTATTTAGGTTATGGGGGGGATCTCCATGAGATTCGGGAACTACGCACTTTGATTCTAACTCTTTGCGTCACAAACAGCACTAGGAGATGAAGTCTTATCCACTGCTTTTCCCACCGTGTTATATTGTAAGGCCCAAGGAGACAACAGCCTGTGAAAAGATTCTGACCACTGGAATCCAGAACTAAACTAAACCTGTGCGCCCTCTGCTGGTCCTGAGCACCACAACAAGGAGGTTTTTCCTCTGGGCTCAAATGGATGTCTCCTCACTGTGTCTCTTTCACAGTAGTACAGGGCTGTGTCCTCGACTTTCAGGCTGTTCATTTGCAGGTACACCGTGCTTTTGGAGTCATCCCTGGAGATGGTGAATCCACCTTTCACAGATGGACCGTATTCCGCTGTGTTACCACTCGCCTTTCTTCCAATAAGGCCAATCCACTCCAGACCTTTCCCTAGAGCCTGGCGGACCCAGTTGATCCAATAATCACTAAAGGTGAATCCAGAAACAGCACAGGACAGTCTCAGGGAGCCTCCAGGCTGCACCAAGCCTCCTCCGGACTCCACCATCCGCACCTGCAAACACAGAGACATCCTGCTCAGGAATCTGTTTCCCTTCCTCACTCTCCATCCCGATTCTGAGCACATATACACAGTAGCTCATGTTCTTCATTAATTACCTTCTAAAATGGCAAGAAGGAAAAGCCAGCTCAGCACATGCTCCATGGTAAGCCGCCTGTGTTGAGTCCTGATCAGTGGGTGGGAATCCAGGACTGGGCTCCTCTGCAGAGCTGCAGGGTCAGGGCTGGGCTGGTTTTATTGGCAGAGAGAGACCTTATTTGCATGGCCTCCTGCTATATAGTGGGCTCTGTGGGATAGAGAAGTAAAACTTCTGTGCGGAGATTAGATGTGAGATTACAGGACAAATCTGGTGAAAATAATAACATTTAGATAAAATAAGAATTTTATGTAGCTATACCATAATATTCACTTATAATTCATAATTTTAACTTACTTTTACACATTCAAATGACATATGAAACAGGCCCTCCATTGTACTAATGTAGGATTTCTCACAGAAGCATAAGTGAGTGATGCAGTGTGATCAGGAGTTCACACCTGGTGCAAACCCTGTGGACCCTGGTTCTCCCTCATCGTCTCCAGGACAGAGGTGGACACGCACAGTGACACTCACAGAGCCTCTTCGCTGCACTGAAAATGGCCACTAATTTTCTTCACTCCAGTGTTCCTTGTGCCTCAGAGATGCATCAACCTGTGCACATCCGAAGGTTGTAGGTGCCTGTGAGACCGTCCTGATTCAGCTCAGGTGAAGCAGGTTTGCACAGAGTTATCAAATGCAAGTGTTGCTGCAATTTGTGCCCAAAGTACATACAACTGGGAAGGAGAAATAAAATATAGTATCTTTAAATCATCTCTATATCTGTATAGTTATCATCTACCTGCCTATCATTTATTCATCTACCAGCATACCTGTATCAACTTTTTGCATTTATCAAATTCTGTATAACAATCATCTAATTTATACTGTACTAATAAAACACATTTTTAATTCTCCAGTAGGTGTTCTTTAGATTATCAAGATGGATCTGATCTGTTTGTCACAGATCAGAACTAGATCCCTAGCATATATGACTTCATCACATGTGTCTCTTCATTGAAACTCCTTTACTGTTTTACAGACTCAAGGACTGTGATGCAGTTGTGCTTGTTTATGTAGCACTATGACATTCTTTTGGGTACTAGGTATATATTTCCAGTTAGAGGCTAGATATTTCTTATACTGTTGACTTAATTGATATTTCCTGCTTCCATCTCATTTGTGGACACCAACATGTCTGCAAGAAGGTAATGAAATTCCTAGAAGGTCAAGTTTGCAAAAACATATACATTGCACAGTGATACAGAAACGGGTATTAATGTGAGTTATTCAGGTATGGTGGGGAAGGACCCTGGGCATAACAATTGTTCCAGGGTTAATAATTATTTTCTGTTCCATATAAGTTGTGAAATTCAGAGTGCAGAAAGCCTTTGGTATTTCGATATATTCTTCATTATGCTTGGCACAAAACTGAATTTTTGGCTGTATAGGAGATTGAACTCAAATCTTTGTGCTTGCAAGGTAGGCATGGTGCAAGGTAGGAGTGGTGGACACCAGAATTTGGATTGTCAACCTCTGAGACTTAAAATTAAATAAATATTTGCTTTGTTTCTGAAAGTATCCAGCCTCTGGCATTTTGGTATAACAATATACATTTTCCTAAAGTATACAAAGATAAACATATTTATCTGGCAATAAGAAAGACATAATCCTAATATGTTTCATCCTTCATTCTATAACTCTGGTCATGTGATTATACATAGCTTTAGAAAACTTTATTGATTATGTTTCATTTCAACCAGCTCATTAGCTATTCATTTTTTTCGCTTGTGCATGATGACCCAAATATCTACTGATAAAATTTTGTTCTGGGTAGTTAATAGTCCTTTATCAATATGAGCATTTGTAGTTCTACAATTAATTTAATCTGCAGGATATTACAATACCCTTTATCCAGACTTTCTCTCCTGGCTTCCTAAATGAAATGCCAGCTGAATTTCCTTGGCACTCAGGTTACATGTTCCCACATGGCCCAAGAATATTATTACTTTTATTATTATTATCATTATTATTATAGTATTATTTTATTACTATTTTCCCTTGATTCAAAGTCATGAGGAACCAAAACTGGTTAGGAGTCAGGTAAAATTCTGTGTTCGCAGGAATTGACCTTTTATTTCTCTCTTTACGAGGTATCAAGCCTTCTGGGACTGGAAGGTCTAAAGCACTCAGGCAAAACTATTGAATCAGAAAATAAAAATTTGCTAGTGTTTCACTAAGAACAATTGTAAGTGATATCATTTAAAATTTTACTTCTTGGCCCTGCTTCAGGTGGTTATTAGAGAAAGATTCAATTCATATGTGTCTCAAAAAAAGGAACAAAATTTATGTATATAGGGCACGTCATAGAGTGGCCAGGGGATAGGAAAATGAGAATTAAGTCCTGTCAGGCAGAGGTACAAGTTTTCAGTGTCTATTATGATCACAGTGTGTATACAAAGTACACCAATAAAATCAATTTACCAAAAGACCATAACTGTACAATAAATCATTGCAAGAATCAGCAAGAATCAAGTCAAAGCTTTTGCTCAAAAGTGAAATCAGTTACCAGAGTGAAAGCAAATTTTTCCAGCTATTGCTGCAACAGAGGAATAAGATCTAGAATATATGAGGGACTCAAAAAACTTCATCGCCCAGGCCGGAGGTTTAGCTCAGTGGTTCTGGTGTCTGCCTTGCAAGTGCAAGGTCCTGAGTTCGATCCCCAGTAACCACATACAATGCTGGACGTGGTGACTCACACCCACCAGAAATCAGTACGACACCCCACAGTGCTGGGCGTGGTGACTCACAACTTGTCGTCCCAGCACTCGGGAGGCAGAGACAGGAGGATTGCTGAATTCCAAGAATAGTGAGCTCAGGGCTAGCCTGAACTACAAAGCAAGACCCAGTCTGCAAAAACAAACAAACAAACACACAAACAAAAAACTGAACAACAACAACAACAAAACTCCAAAACCCTCTATAAAAAGACCTAGCTAATGAAATAGGCTTGTAAATTGCAATAGCCACCTCTCAGAGGAAGAAATACAAGTAGCCAAAAAATATGTGAAAAGACATTGAACGTTCCTAGCTTTAGAGACATGTAAATTTAAACAATGCCAACATTTCATCTTACACAGAAAGAGCAGCAATCACAATGAAATGCAACAGTAACAAATCCTGTCATGGCTGTAATCAAAGTGGGACCGTCTTACATTGGTGGTTGAAATGGAAACTTGTGCATCCACTGTGGATGTCAGTGTGGAATTAGAAATTCCATGTGATCTATCCATCAATCCTGTCGGTCTCTTCTCCTAAGCAGCTAAGGGCTGCATTCTGCATGTTATGTACCTATATATGTATACAGCAGCACAACTCCTAATAGCTACGTCCTGGAAGGAGCCTGTGTTTCCACTAACAGATACACTATATGGTATCTCTTCATGCTATGCTGCTGAGGATTTGTAGGAAAATGCATGAGCCTTGAAAAGTAATGTTAACTGAAATAGATCAGCCACAGATATTTAAATATTATATAGCACTTCACATTAGACAGAGGTGAAGTACAAACAAAAAAACACAATAAATAATGGCTAATGGGGAGAAGTGGACAGATGTCTTGCAAATATGAAGGAATCCAAGAGAAAAGGGAGATGGGAAGAAAATATAGTAGAACATGGATATGACATGTATGTGACCTAGTAGTCTAAATGAATATGAACTTTGTATGTCTCAAACATGAGATAAGATCAATAATATGAGCATGAGTGAAAATGGAGAAATGAGATTCAGAGGAGGAGGAATTGAGGCAGAATAGAGGAGGAAGGACATTAAAAAGAGTATCAAGCTGTATTATATGCCTGTATCAACTGCCCAAAATGATTGGAAATTGTATCGCAATCACAAACTAATCCCAGGAAATTGAATTTAAAAAGTGAAACAAGTTTATAGAGACCAATATTCTCAAGGGATTTTAGCAAAGTTGGGGAAAGGAAGAGAAAACCACAAACTAATAGCAAAGCAGGTCAAGGAGGCTGCACCTGGTCCAGGGCCTGGCATGAACTAAGTGTGTCTCGAGCGCCCCCTGCTGTCCTGACACCACTGCAGGGAGGTGTGTGTCTGGGTTTACACTGATCACCCTCTCTGTGTGTCCTTTGCACAGTAATAAATGGCCGTGTCCTCAGGTCTCAGGCTGGTCAGTGATAGTGAAACTTGGCTCTTCGAAGTGTCCCTGGTGATGCTCACTCGTGACTGAAGGGCTGAGTTATAATTTGTGCCTCCACCTCTCCATATCACACCAATCCACTCCAGTCCCTTCCCTGGAGCCTGACGGACCCAGTGCACACCATAATCGGTTAAAGAGAATCCAGAGACCTTGCAAGTGAGGGACAAGGTCTCTGAAGGCTTCACCAGCTCAGGCCCTGACTCCTGCAGCTGCACCTGGGACAGGACACCTGCGGACAAGAAGCATCACCATGAGTCACACACACCAGACACCCTGTGCCCAGGTCCCTCCCCTGCAACCCAGAGACACTCACAGCGGGGGAGTGGACACCAGGCAGAGGAGCAGCAGCAAGAGCTCCATGCTGAGGAAGCTCCTGTGAGGGGAGATGGGGCTGCTCAGACAGGGCTGGCTTTTCATCCTGAGCCTGGGGCTGCTTTGCATAGGGGAGGCCCTGAGGGTATAAGAGGGGACAAAGGGCAGGGGCATTAGTCCTTTCCAAGAAAAGTGTGTTTCTAATCATGATGAGTTGCACTGGGAAGAGAAACATGAACATTCCAGTGACACTTGTCTATATCTTTTCTGCTATTCAAGCTTCCACACGAAGCAGAAATTGAGGTGGGGCAAAAGTTTTGTTGATATTGAGCACAGTATGTGTGGAAATCTTTAATGTTAAAGTGTTCATGGCCTGGACACGTTCTGATATACTGAATGCATTTACAAATGCCTGGGTTTTCCATGGGAGTGTTTATAGTGAGACAGAGCAGCCTCATATCTGTGAAACTATTGTTGGAGATGTGGAAAAAGGTTTAAGAATATGACTATGCTTTCTTTCTTCCAGATGCAACATCTGTACAGTACTCAGTGGTGGCTTTTAAAAACAATCATTGCCTCTTTTTGGGTGTGGTCTCCATAGACACCTCTACACCTTGTTCCTAGGTCCTCACAGTGTCCTGATTTAAGGAAGTTTCTTGGAATCTATGTCTTTCTCTCTCAACTCATTCTGAGTTTTATAAAAGCAAGACAATCTACTGCTGTCTGAAAATGCTGTTCTCCTTTTGGAATAGACATACTCTGTCCCTTCCTTTCAGAATTCTGGACCTGAAGATTCATATTTTCACAAAGATAGAGATGCAGACGTTTAACAGGCTTGTCTTTTACTAATGGTCTATTTTTCAGATCTTCCTTATGGAATTGGTGTGTGAAAATATTGCAGTGTTTTCCCACAACCTTTTCCTTCTCACTTCAAATCTACTAATGCTAAATTCACATATTTGGAACTCTTACATTGAAATGCAACATTTCTTTTATTTTGTTAGCACATAAGTGAGGTAGCGGTAAGGCAAAGGATTGTAAAAATGAGGAACTTTATCATATCACTGATAACTAAAATAAGAATGCACAGCATGATATGAGTTTAACCAGGAATGAACATTCTTCAGGCAACATGGCACACAGACCTTCCTTCTTACACAGAGATACCATCACCTACTCAACTCCTGAATGTGAGGAATTTAAAATACAGTGCATTTTCTCTGTGACGTGGAATGCATACTATCCCCTCCTAATGATAATGAAGAAATTATAATTGACAACAACTACTTCTTTCTAAGGTCCCAGTTTATTGCAAATACTATATAAAGGAACTAGGCATGAGTTCCAATGGGTCATGTTTTTGTTTTGTTTTATTTTTTTTTTCTTCACTGAGATGCCTGTGACAGTGGTCCACTAAACAGTTAAGCAATTCCTGTGCCCTCTTTAGCCATAGGTAAATTTAAATTAAGGGGCGACATGGCAATCTAATTTGATCTCTGCTGAACTTGAATGAGTTATTTCCAAAGAAACTTTTAAAATTCTTTTTGGGTGGTAACTTCATTCTTCAGTGGTTTTCAGAACTACAAGCCTGGGAGACACTATAAAAGAAAGACATGGTTACAGTTAATATGTTTCTTAATGATTTTGTTAGAAAGAAATAGACCCATAATAGTCCAGTATTCTGTGTGTGACGATGGAAGACCTGACCACTGTATACCCACCCAGTAATCATAAGCAGCTACATTTTTTTGAAATTCAAGGGAGTTGGGCTCAGGGCCAATCCGTGCCACAGTAATATAAGGGACTGACAGAAAGAGGCGCCAGAGTGTCATCAAAAGCACTACATACAGGTCCATGCAAAACAAAGTAACAACACTGACAAGGGTGAAAAAGTCAAACTTTCCAATCTGAAAGGCCAGATAGGTCTCCTTAGGTTCCTCCCACTGAATCTCTAAGTTGATTGACAGGAAAATGTGCTAAGTCCTCATATGTCCTCTCAACATGGACTCGTCTCTCAGTCTCATGTCTGTGACATGTAATACCTACTTATGACTTTTAGTGAAGTGGGAGATGACCAGAAAGCCAGTCTAGGAGATCAAACATGCCTATACTGTAGCTTAGAGTAGTATTGATCTCCCGAGCTTTTGTCATTTTTATTCTCCACCTCTCTTAGGACAATATAATCAGGAAGAAGCACAGTTACTGTTTAGAACTAGATGGAGATAAGGGAGTGACTCACTCAGCTCCACTGTTTCTAATCATACAAATTTGACATTGAAATCAATATTTAATATCTCATTCAGTATACAGTAACAAATCTTATGTGCAATGTTTACTTTATATGTCCACATCATAACCGTTCTGCCTGACCTTTATTAACTTTTAAAGTAATCATAAAATTGAATTTAAACCGATTTCTCTTGTACAGCAGTCATTGTTATATTATCATTGTATTTTAGTCAAACTCCCCTTCTTGCTTGAAGATTTTATTCCCTTTTCACTAAAGATCACTATCATGAAAACTCCTATTATTTTCAAAGCTGGAATGATTTTCCTAAGTATATGTAGCTTATGTTCATCTGTTGAGTAATTACTACCATTATTTTCATATTTTGGTGTACAATATCTTGATAAGTTTCACATTTTATTTTTATTGGTTTTGCTTGTTAATTATGTCTTCCCTTTGGTGAATACAATCTGTCACAGAATAGTTTGAATTAATACAAACACTCTATTAGGACCATCAGGGCTCTGTTACTGATGAGTCTGAAGGCAGGAGCTCACTGAGTCTTGCTATGACATTCTGGGGGCTCAAGACACATCACGACTGTGTTTTTCTCTTATGTGCCCATGTCTATCTTAGGCCTGGTCTGAGGGCCCTGAACATTTCCACATGTCATGGCGGGCAATAGCACCTGTTCTAGGGAATGTTGGGCTTCTTCTGTGCTCAAGGAGGTAGCAGAGACCAAGCTCAGGACACCCAGGCCTGAGGCTGGTGTGGTGCAGCTACTCTTCCCTGAGAGAATTACCTGCCTCTGTCTGGTGAGGAAGAGGAGCAGAAAGATGAACTTGGTGATAATCACTCTCAACATAACTAAATTAAACTACTGAAATTTTAGCAAATGTGACCGTATTCATGGTCTCAAATAACTAGATGACTGGAGGATCATTGCCATAGTGGAATCAGCCCACAGTATCCAGGACAGTCTTTGCCCAAAGTCCTTGGAGTTGGCAAGTTAAGTAGACCTGATAATATGTGAACACCCAGGTTAGAATATAGAATGGTGAATAATTATTCAGAGTAAAAGGGATTAGTAGGTATCCTTCAGAATGAGAGCCCCTGGAGATGTGTTTGAGGGTGAAAGGTAGACATAACATCAAATAAGAAATCATTCTTATGCCTTATATTCCTACATAAGAAAAATTAATAGAAGCTACAATATTTATCATTGGCAAAGAACAGAGGTAATTCCAGAAATATATGGGAAAGATATTTCAATACAGAATTAACAGTACACCATAGGGAAAGGAGAGTCTCTTTGAAAAATACTTTTCATAAAATTGCGTATGTACAGGTTCAAGTGTGAAAGTGGGCCACAACTCACATTATAAAAGTTAAAATCAAAATGAAGCAGGCCGGAGGGTTAGCTCAGTGGTTCCAGCACCTGCCCGCAAGTGCAAGGTCCTGCATTTGATCCCCGGTAACCACATATAATGCTGGGCGTGGAGACTCACACCCACCAACAATCAACACCACATACCACAATGCCAGGAGTGGTGGCTCACACCTGTAATGCCAGCACTCGGGAGGCAGAGACAGGAGGATTGCTGAGTTCGAGGCTTGCCTAGGCTATGTAGTGAGCTCAGGGCCAGCCTGAACTACAAAGTGAGACCCTGTCTCAAAAAAAAAAAAAAAAAAGCAAGATTTAATGTACAAATCCTAAAACATCTAAACAAAACAAAAATTGGTGTTGAAATTGTTCTACCCAATGGACTTTGAATTTGTTTCCAAAAGTGGAGGGAATCAAAGGAGAAATTGAGAAAAATGGATGTTAAACTTCCATTAATTATACTGTAATTTATAATTTACAAAATGTCAAACCTACTGTTGAAAAGGGTAAATATTTGCAAGTGGTATAGCTGATGAAAGTAAACATCTAAAATGTAAAGAAAATTTCACATTTTTTCATATAATAAATGAATAATGGAATGATGCTTATTTTAGTCTATAAAAGACTTGCACAGCATTTTGACATAGAGATAAATAAATGTCTGAGAAGTTTCTCAGCAGTGATCCAAGGGATATGATTAAAAATAAAAATCATGGGCCAGAGATTTAGCTTAGTGGTTCCAGAGCCTGCCTCAAATGCACAAGGTCCTGAGTTCAATCCCAGTAACCACATACAATGCAGGGTGTGGTGACTCACGCCCAGCAGCAATCAATACCACATACCACAATGCGGGGAGTGGTGGCTCATGCCTGTAATCCTAGCACTCGCAAGGCAGAGGCAGGAGGATTGCTGAGTTCAAGGCTTGCCTGGGCTACATAGTGAGCTCATAGCCAGCCTGAACTACAAAGCGAGACCCTGTCTAACCAAATTAAAGCACAATCCATAGCCTTAGAAAATATATCTTATAATTGCATGATTATTAAATATTGTGCAGTGAAAATATCCAAGGCCATTTCTACCTGAAGCAAAGAAAAAACACTCAAAATAAGATAAAAATGAAAATTTATTTAAAGATCCATAAGAAATTTACAATATGGCTTATAGGAAAATATATATTTATACAAGCATGTGATACAGATGCTAAGGAGCAAACCTTGACCAAATTAAATCATGAGGATTATAAGGACAATGCAACACTTACTCCCTGCCAATGGGAGTAGAGTATGTTCTTACATTGTGAAGGATCTGTGGGAATTTCTTACGAGGTAAAAACAGCAACAGGACAAAAGAATCTGGGATATTAACATAACTGATCTGAACATGATGTTCTCATACCACTCATGAGGCTAATTCTATCAGGTTCATCCTCAGCTCTCCACAGTAGATGAGGAGGGTTTGTAGGACAGATGAGACATCTGGAGAAGGGTTGAGAAGATGAGTAAAATTTTGAACCATCATCATTATCCACAGGTGTGCTGACGAATTCAGAGATTTTTCCAGGAAGCTCTCAACAGCCAGCATGGCCCAATGGATCCTCACAGACGCCCCACTTTAGACTCCTCTCTCAGATCCTCTACCCCAGACCTCCCTGAACGGCCTTCTACAACCTCCATGAATAGCCGCCTAGGCCTGCTCCAGGTATCCATTTTAATAATTTGGGCATGCATGAAATAAATGTTGGAGACATATATATGTGTGTGTGTGTGTATATATATATATATATATATATATATATATATATATATATATATATATATATATATATATGAAGCTTTACCCAAACCCCTAGACTGGACAGAGCCAGAAGTCCACCAATGCAACCTCCATGACTATGGGAGTTGGTGACGTCTCACTGTGGCTCCAACCACAGGAAGGTAGAAGGCGTGCAGGACAGGGTGATGGTAGAAAGGGTAAATTGGGCACACTGTGAAGCAGAGAACCATGGGAAATCTCTACCACTTAAACAATTTTATTGTGAACATAAACCTGTATAAGTAAAAATTCTGCAAAACAACAAATGCAGAGATAGTCTGAGAGGCATTCTGGTCATCTTGTACAAAATAAATTGAAGGTTGTTATATGATTGAAAAACTTTCCCACTAGATACTCTGCAAACATTATGACATGTGTCATCATAAATACTGTCTTGACATAGCTGTGTTCATTGTATTAGGAGGGAGAAAATCTGTTATTGATTTAATTAGTACATTTTATATGTACATTATGATCACATTTAACATTAAGAATTTGTACCTGTAGATGATAACAACTTGATTCTCACTTTTCCCATTCCCCTGCCCACCCCACAAGCCTCACCACTATAGACATAAGCCTTTGTTTTCATTTTTGCTATCAATTTTTTTCTTTCCTTTCTTTACTTTCCCCTTCCTACACTTTCCCTTATCATTTTGCATATTTTCTTCCTTTGTCCCATTACTTGTGATACATTTTGCCATTCATTTATACTTTCAGGATTTTCAGTAGGAAAAAATATTTAACCCTCCGTGTTTTGCACCAAGGATAACTGCAAAGAACACAAAATTATCCCATACAATTAAGGCACATGCCTGTTTCTATGGTTCTATTCTCAATTCAGAAGTTCTCTCAACAAGTCTTCAGTTCCATCTTCTTAGTCATGCTAGTTACACTGCAGCTGCACCTCCCTCAGGGTTTCTGACACTCTCAGGATGTGGTCATCTCACTGTGTCTTGCACAGTAATACACAGCCGTGTCTTCAGACCTCAGACTGCTCAGCTCCATGTAGGCCGTGCTGGAGGAGGTGTCTGCAGTGAGGGTGACCCTGCCCTGGAACTTCTGGTCATATTTAGTTTCTCCATCCTCTGGGTCAATCCTTCCAACCCACTCCAGCCCCTGTCCAGTTCTCTGTCTCACCCAGTGCATCCAGTAACTGGTGAAAGTGTAGCCTGAAGCCTTACAGGAGACCTTCACTGAGGTTCCAGGTTTCCTCAGTTCAGCCCCAGACTGCACCAGCTGCACCTCGGCATGGGCACCTGTGAAAAGGAGACAGCAGTAGGACATAGTACTCTCTGGTCCTGGCATTCTCATGAGCCCTGGGACTGGGGATCCCCTTACCTTTCAGAGCTGTGACCAAGAAAAGGATTCTCCAGGTCCAGTCCATGGTATGGAAATGTGATCTGAAAGACTCTGAAGAGGAGTTTGTTGTTTGATGCTCTGGCATGGACATGCCTATATTCACTAGAGCAGACCAAGGTTATTTGCATATTCATGAGCCAGATAATTTGTTAGATAAAAACATAATGCAGCCTCTGAAGGAGGAGAAACATGACACAGGGGCTATGCAGCAGGGATACTGGAATGAACACTCTAATCATATCTGAGGAAATATATCCTTTGCCACCTTCTTGGTCTATGTGTAGATGGAATTCAACCTAGTGAGAATCAAGTCTGCACAGAAGAAGCTCTGCAGAGCAAACCCAACTTTCAGGGTTGCCTGGACACTCAAACCTCTTCTGAGCCACCATAGTGTGTGAGGCTGAGCTGGTGCACTGACCCCTTCCTGCTGTCAACAAGAACCAGCAAAGCCTGCTGTTGACTCTTAAGAAATGGACCATCACATGAGCAACTAGAAAGACCCATCGACACCTCTGACATCAGCCTGTCATCCTGGGATGGTTCTCCAGCACCTGCCTGTGTTGCCATGGACCCAGCTGCCCCACAGGAAATTCCCTGGCCCTCCTATCAACCCTGTGCTGGGTGGTCCAGAGCTCTAGATCTGACCCATGCATGAAAGGACTGGAAGGGCGGGGCTGATGACTCGATTACAGAATCTCATGTAAGACTTTGTTTTACTTAACTCTGGGCTTGATTCCTAAGTTTAAAAAACGTAACTTTGTAGATTTTTACAGAACTTCATTTCACATATGTTGGGAAACTCTGGCCAAAGGTGTGTTTGAATTGAACAGGAAAAGTAAAGGCACTTCCTGGAAGATAGTTCTGGATGCCAGCAGGGTGCAGTTAGAGTTCAGAGCAGACACTGTGGACCACAGTGAGCAGAATTAAATGAAGCTTGTTCCCAAATGTGTTTACATGGGTTATTGTGTCCCTTCTTCTCTGATGAAGCCACTTAACCTAAGTCAGCATGTGTCATTCATAAAAGATCTCATTCTAGCTTTTTTCCCTTACCAAACTTCCTATGCAAAATGGTCTTCTTGTACACCTTTGTTCTCAGGCCCTTACACTCCAAATACATAACTACAGAGGTCTGAGCTCAGTGATACTTGCCTGAAGCTCTATTGCATTTAAGGAAAAGCCCCTCTGTCTCCTCTCTGTGACTGAACTAAGGTCTCACCTGAGGGTCATGGTTTTCATTTTCTACACAGCCACAGTCACAAACAGTGACATATATTGACTGTTCATCACTACCCATATCATCCACAGGCATCTGTCACTTTCTCTCACCCTCCAACACTACGCCCTGCACCCAGCCCTGTGTCAACTTTAACTCCTGAGGGAAACATTATATTGTGGCATTGAGCAAAATATGTTTCCCACATGGGTGCTTCATTTAAGTTAAAAAAAATAACTTTCTGTGTTTCAGGATCTCATTCATTGTTCTTATATTAAGTGCACTTAAAAATCCTGTAAGTGACTTTTGTTGCATTTCTTATTACATAAACTTACTCAATCCAACAGGACACTTCTTGACCATGTGTACACTTAATAAACTTCCAGTGATACATGATACTTTTTGAAAGAGGAAAACTTAAACCCAGGAAGATCCTCCCTTGGGAAATCACCTGTTACCTGGCTGCAGCTGTAGAGAATGTGTCCTGAGATTCTT
>PVIC010035574.1:0-18992 GCA_004025085.1 Thryonomys swinderianus | reverse complement strand
AAAAAAAAAAAAAAAAAAATCAAGAATCAACAAATTAGAGCATATCAAAATAAAAACTCCTGTACACCAAAGGAAACAACCAAGAAAATGAAGAGACAACCTACAAAATAGGGGGAAAAATTTGCTAGCTATTCTTCAGAGGACTAACATTTAGAATATATGAATCACTCAAGAAAAATCAGATCTCACTGTGCATGGTGGCTCATGCCTGTAATTCCAGCACTCGGGAGGCAGAGATAGAAGGATTACTCAGTTTGAGGTTTACCTGGTCTACATAGTGAGCTCAGGGCCAGCCTGAACTACAAAGCGAGACCCTGTCTCAAAAACAAACAAAACAAAACAAAAAATAAGATCTCAGGGCTGGAGGGTTAGCTCAGTGGTTCCAGCGCCTGCCTTGCAAGCGCAAGGTCCTGAGTTAGATACCCGGAAACCACATACAATGCTAGGCGTGGAGACTCACGCCCACCAGCAATCAATACCATACACCACAGTGCTAGGTGTGGTGACTCATGCCTGTAATCCCAGCACTTGGGAGGCAGAGGCAGAAGGATTGCTGAGTTTGAGGCTACATAAGAAAGAAAGAGAGAGAGAGAAAGAGAGAGAGAGGGAGAAATCCAAGTTAAAACAACACTGAGATAACTTTTTTCCAGAACAATGGCTACTATCAAGAAATCAAAGAATATCATGTCTGTAATCCTAGCACTCGAGAGGCAGAGGCAGGAAGATTGCTGAGTTCCAGACTTGCCTGGGCTACATAGTGAGCTTAGGGGCAGCCTGAGTTATAAAGCAAGACCGTCTCCAAAAAAAAGAAAAAAGAAATCAAAGAATAACAATTGCTGACTGTTGGATGAAGAATGCAGGAGGAATCCTACTTTTTTGGTAGGAATGTAAACAATCACAATCACTATTGGAAATTAGTGTGGAGATTCCTCAAAACACTAAAAATAGAAATTCCTTTTGACTCAGCTATTTCCCTTCTGGGTATCTTCCCAAAAGAGTTAGTCATCATTTGACAGTCATGCACACTTTAGAATAGCCAACCTTGGAAATATGCCAATCAACAGATGAATGGATAAAGCAAATGTGGTATTTATACACAATGGAGTCCTACTCTGTCGTAAAGAAAGATAAAATGAGATACTCTTAGGTAAACAGATGCAATGTGAGACCATAATATTGAATCAAATAAGACACACAAGTTTATATATCACATGGTTTCTCTTAAGAGAAACTAAAAATGAGAGACACAGAGCACAAAATAGAAGATAAACAGGAAGTAAGATCTTTTTAAATTGATGAGGGATTGAGATGTGGAAAGAAGAGGAGGGAGGAAAGTGAAAGAAGATGGGGAAAAGGGCCAGAGGGTTAGCTCAGTGGTTCCGGCGCCGGCCTCACAAGCGCAAGGACCTGAGTTCAATCCCCGGTAACCACATATAATGCTGGGCGTGGAGACACACCCACCAACGATCAATACCGCATACCACAGTGGCGGGCGTGGTGGCTCACACCTGTAATCCCAGCACTCGGGAGGCAGAGACAGGAGGATTGCTGAGTTTGCGGCGGCTTGCCTGGGCACCATAGTGAGCTCAGGGCCAGCCTGAACTACAACGCGAGACCCTGTCTCAAAATAAATAAATAAATAAATAAAATTTTAAAAAAGAAGATGGGGGAAAAAGATTTGATGGGAAATAGAACTTTTGAGAATGTGAAGGGGAGCAAGAATTAGAAGAAACAGAAGCAGAGGAGGGGATAAGACCAAAATAATTAATTAATTGGTAATTAATTAATTGGTACATTGTACATGTACCAATTCTCCACAATAAATGTAATTATCATGTACTGCAAACTTGTACTAATAAAAAGATATAAATAATTCATGTATGAGTTTTTTTCAAAGAATAAAACAATACCAAGAATAAACAAATACATGCATATACTCTAAACACCACAAATTCCAGAGCCCTGGAAATCAAGAGATTTTATCCAATGAGGAAAAAAATCCTACAACAGAAGACTGAATGTGTTCAAATAACAGATCTCTTAGAAATGACCTTTTGTTCTTCCTTTAAAGTTCAAAATATACGTGTACTGAGGATTTACCTCAGTGTTTCTGGTGCCTGCCTCAGAAGTGTAAGGTCCTTAGTTCAATCTCTAGTACCAAGAAAGAAAAAAGTACAAAATATAGGAAGGGTCAAGAGGAAAAGTGAAAATGGAAGGAAAAAAATTGAAGCAAAGCTTTTGTATATGGGGGTGTGGAGGGGCTTGAAGGGGATTTGAGATAAAAATAAAATAAAATTTATTTTAAAAATGTAAAAAATAGGGCCGGAGATTTAGCTCAGTGGTTCTGGCGCCTGCCTCGCAAGCACAAGGTCCTGAGTTCGATCCTGGTGACCACATACAATGCTGGGCGTGGTGACTCACGCCCACCAGCAATCAATACTGCATACTACAGCGCCGGGTGTGGTGGCTCATGCCTGTAATCCCAGCACTCCGGAGGCAGAGACAGGAGGATTGTTGAGTTCCAGGCTTGCCTGGACTACATAGTGAGTTCAGAGCCAGCCTGAACTACAAAGCGAGACCCTGTCTCAAAAAAAAAAAAAACCAAAATACTAAAAATAAATTGTGACCAATTTAACTATAAGTGGATAAAATCAGATTCTAGATAGACTTTGTATTTCTCCAACTATAATGGTCTCTTTTTTTTTACTGATTATAAATAGGAAGAAAGGAAATCAAAAAAGACTAAAGAGGCCAGGGATTTAGCTCAAGTGGTACCGCGCCTACCTTGGAAGCAGAAGGACCCGAGCTTAATCCCCGGTACCGCAAAAAAAAAAAAAAGATCAAAGAGTAAGCAAGAGTTGGTTTTTATGTGTTTCCTTGTTTGAAGTACTTATTTCATTTTGCCCAAGAATGTATCTCCAGTCTTTTCTTGTTTTGCCTTCTAGAGACTAAAGTGGGGAAAGGTGGGGGTATATCTGTTTCAAGAGATTCTGCTAAATGTATACCATGATATTGCCTTTATTGTCTTTCCCATTAATTTCCCACAGTACTGTTGGTATAGTGGTGACCATAGCTGCCTTCCATGTAATTCCTCACCAAAACCAATGGTCATCACCTGGAAGTGACTTACTATTCCTTTATAATTCACTTAGAACATTCCTATGCCATTGCTATTTTCCCAACTTTTTAATAGAACTCTTAGACCCCTATCTTCTAAACTGCACACACAACCTAGTCCTTTAGTGGGCTAGTGAGTTTGAACATAGTGTTATATATTTGTATGTTTAAATTTTTTCATAATGCAAAGATAACCCAAATTTTTTCTATCCCCCACTGGTTTCATGTGTGTGTGTTCAGAGAGAGTTTTGATATACAGTCCAGGCTAGTCTCCAACACACCATGTATCCCAGGCTGGCCACAAACTTGTTCTTCTGCCTCAGCTTCCAGAGTGCTGGAATTACAGCTGAGTATCACCATGCCTGGTTTCCAGTTTATGTTAAATCCATGTTAATATGTGGAAATATTTTTAGTACTTTCCTGGTTAAAAGTGAAAAATGAATTCTCATTATTATATCCTACTTTTGGTTTAGTGCATATCATGGATCCTTTACCCAAAGAAAGGGAATATTGTCACTTTGACCTTTGTGACAGAGTAAAAAAGAGGATCAGAAACCAACTAAAAAATAAATCACATGGTTTTTCTTTTCCATGCTAAAAGGTTATACTCGAGTGAAAAATCCAAAGGTTGTACATGTGTAAAATTCTTTTGAATTAGAACTTGACAGCTACAAAGAAAACAATTTTTACATTACACGTGTCTAATAACAGACGTGTCAAGCTCTCGGCTGCAACCAATGTTTGGTCAATTTTAAATGGAACCATATCTTAGAAACCATTTATTATATTTTTGCTCATAAGATATGTAAACAATGTCTACCATTATACATATTACTTGGAATTTTAATATGGTTGTCATTAACACTTCTTCCAAGATTTCTCAGAAATGCCAATAGGTGGAAAGTGTCATGTTCCTTCAAAGAACTTTCATTCAAGGTTCCTTTTCAGGTTCCCTTGGATGGTATAATGTTCTAAGTTTCCTTGTCTATGACTTTGCTCCTTCCGGTTCTGACCTGCGGAGTTCTAACCTAATGGAGCAAGGAGACTCGTTTTCTTCCAGACTTAGTGTTTAAACAAAGAGCTACTTATCTTAAAGTGGAAAAGTGGGGCTTGGGAAGGTAAATGACTATGGAGTTTTAGGAGTAAGTAAACTGTTGGGGTTCCAGCTGTTACAATTCTAGCTCTTGGGGTTCGAGCTCAGGGTTTCAACCTTTGGGAAAGAGTGGGGAGAGAGCCTAGTGCAGAGCCCTTTTTGCTGCTGGTGGACTAAGGGCTAAATACTTAGGAACCCTTCTGGGAGGAAGCAGAAAGGGCCTGGTGTGCTAGAGCATGGTGCAGAGGCTCCATCTGACATCCCTGGGGACCTTTCACCATGCAACGGACATGAACTCTGGGGTGGTAGTTGCTCCCTGGTGCCCTGTGCCCGGGGAGGCCGATTGGGGTCTGAGTAGCCCTGACTCACCATGTGGCTCAGGCCGGGGTCCAACAGGCTGCGGAGGAGATTCCTGCAGAGACGAGGTGGAGGTGGAAACTGAGGCAGAGGTGGAGGCCGAGGCTGAGGCGGAGGCCGACGTGATGAGCAGCCGCTGGAAGCGGTTGGGCGGGCGGCAGGGCACCTCCAGGCCGGCCGCCAGCTTGGCCTTGTTGGCACTGGTGAGCCTCTTGAGGTGCACAAGCAGCTGCGGCTGGTCCCGGCGGAAGTGCGGGCTGTGGAAGTGGTGCAGTGGCCCGTCGCCCGCTGGTCCTCCGGGCCCCGGCCCAGGCCCCGGCCCGCCCAGCACCACCTTGCGGAAGCCATATAGGTTGAGCTGGCGGATGAAGCTGGTGAAGTTGGTAGTTTTGAAGAGCTCGGGCTCAGCTCCGGTGGCCTCAACCCCGCCACTGGCCCCAGCCCCCGCCCTCGGTGGGCTAAGCAGCTCAACCTCGAAGAGCGGCTGGTCAATGAGCAGCCCCTCACCCCGGCCGTCCCAGCAGATCGAGCGGTACCGGGGGCTGTTCACCAGTCGCCACAGCTTAGCGGGGAAGTTGTTGGGGTTGATGGGGGTGGAGAGCAGTGCCTCCTCCATCGCCCCCCCCCCAGCCCTGGGCCTCGCCCCGCCGAGCCTGGCTCCTTCTCCCACTCCGTTCTCGATCTCCCCGGCCTTCGCTCGCCCTGCCCCCTCCTTCCAGCGCTGAAGCCCCAGACCGTTGGTGCAGAGTCCCCGCGGCGGCAGGCGTGGCCAATGGGACCTCCAGTTCCCGCCACGCGCATGCGCGCTCCCGTGGCGGCCAAGGGCACGCGACACAGCCGGGTGAGGTCTCACTGCCTCCGTGCGTCCCCACACGGGCCGCCTCCTGCCTCCGGGAGAGGAGTGCTGCCCAGCAGGGAGTTCTAAGTCCTGCAAAGGAAGAAGCCAGTTACCCACCACCGAACACGAAGGCGGGACGCTTGAGCTTGGCCAGCGTGTGGCACTCAGAATGCAGAAGGGTGCGTCAGCTGACAGTCGGTCCTTCCTGAGAGCAAAGGGCAAGACTTTATTAACAGCTAAATTGCTCGTCTCTCTAAATCGCAATGGTAGAGATGAGGTACAATATCTTGAATCAATGAATTCATTTTAGATAGCGTCATTTTTTAATCTATCTAAAAATACACTCATTCAGGCTAATATTTTGCTCAACAAAGTTGATTCAAGATTACATAAACACTGGGCTGGAGGGTTAGCTCAGTGGTTCCGGCGCCTGCCTCACAAGCACAAGGTCCTGAATTCGATCCCCCGTAACCACATATAATGCTGGGCATGGAGACTCACGCCCACCAACAATCAACACTGCATACCACAACGCTGGGTGTGGTGGCTCACACCTGTAATCCCAGCACTTGGGAGGCAGAGACAGGAGGATTGCTGAGTTTGCGGCGGCTTGCCTGGGCTACATAGTGAGCTCAGGGCCAGCCTGAACTACAAAGTGAGACCCTGTCTCAAAAAAAAAAAGATTAGATAAACACTGAGGTGTCTGGCAATAGGAAATCACATTAATAGTACAATTCTGTTTGCTTCCTTAGCCTGCCACTGGTGACATTTCAGACACAAAAGAGAAATCTCACTTGAGATGGGATAGAATTCTATAGAATCCATAAGAATAAATCCTTACCTAGTCAATAAATACAAACAAGAGCTACACTAATAAAAAAAGAAATCCATTTTTAAATTGTTAGAAGATGTAAATTTTTGTTATGGATAGAAAATGAGAATTATGTTTTCATAGAAACTAAAATAAAAGACCCAACAAAGCAGCACTAATATAGAGATTTTATTTAAACTGTATTGAGTTTTTACAGCACATTGCATGTTTGTCACAACGCAGCTGCACAGTTTGGATTTTTGGCCACATTATGTCACTTACACCCACAACAGCTCTGAAAGGAGTATTTGATGTACGTGTCTGAGCCAAGAGCCCAGAGTCTCTCTCCAAGGCCATGCAGTTTATTCACTGATGGGACAGTCCCTCGAAACAGTCACACAAAATAGACAGATACAGACTCCCCATGTTACCAATCTTACACCCCCTGAAAACAGGCAGAGTGAAGTGCAATGTAAATCAAGTTAATTAAAAAGCCACTCACAACTGGCAGTAAGTTTTAATAATTGAGAAAATACTTGAAGAACTGTATGTATCAGACACAAGGAATAGTTCATTATTTTTTCAATGATCTCTCAGGAATTTCCCAGACACAAAACTCCATTATTCAGTCCTATTTTTAAAAAAAAGTTCTGTTAGGCTGACCTAAATACGCCAAAACTTTTTAGGTTACATTTATGGCGAGTATAAAAGAAGCACAGATGCTTCTCTGTAGGGCTGAAGAAAAGGTCGGGATGAATAACAGTTCTTGTTCTAATTGCAGATTTTAGTTATTTTGGAATGATTTTTTTTCTAGAAAGCAATATGAAAGTAGATGTGAGAAAGACAACTATCATAAAACATGATATGCCTAAATGTAGTTTACTTTTTATACACCAATGATTAAGCAAATATATAAAGGAAATTCTAGTGGTTTCCTTATAGGCCAAGGAGACTGTATCTGTCCCAACCACAGTACATGGCTATATCACTGTTATCTTTTGGTTAAGTGCCACTGGTACATATTAAGATGAAAAACAAAATCAAAACAAAAAATATGTTTGGTCCAAATGGACACATTTTATCTCCCAATTTTGGTATCAAGGCTTTTCTCTTCTGTTTGGGTTCCATTGTTAAGTGCACAGAAATAGACAGCAGCATTTGTACTGAAACCCTCACATACCAAACAGCATATTCTAGGAGGTAAAAACCAAACACTAAATTCTACCCTCAAGGTGTCAAGTGTTCAGGATAAGAAGCAGTGTGACCCAGAGGAGGCAGCAGCCAAGGGAAAGACAACATGGGGGAAGGGGAAATGGAACAACAAAAACCTTTGTTTCATTTTCATGCCAGGAGAGGATCAAGGTGTAGCTCCTGTGTTGTTAGCACCAGGACAACTAGGAAAAGTCAGGGGCAAAGGGTAGAGCACAATCAGCAGATATTTCACAAGGATAATTTTTGCTTTTCATTTCTCATTCTTCACAGTGCATACCTCAAGAGCTGCCCTCAGAGAGTAAGGAGGCAACTGCCTTCACAGCTCAAAAGAACTGATTTTTGCCAAGACTAACTCAGCAGTTTTTCTCTGCTCCCAAAAATGTCTCACTCCCTAGAACTGTCCCCCTAAACTGAATATTCACTGATGCTGGCCAATAAGCCAAGTGAAAAATACATGAAACTTTCATTGCCAACCCAATCCTTAAGCCAAACTCCACAGAAAGACAGAACTAATGCAACTAGAGGGAGTGCCTCTAAAGACTGAGCCTTCATGCACAGACACAGAGCACAGAGGTACAGAATAGAGTTCATCTCAAATAGGATAGGAATTCCTATCTTGTATACTGGAATCTGCTTTTTTCAAGGTAGAGAGATAGGTCTGGTTATCACTTGGAGTTTGGTTACACGTATGCCTTTCTATTGCTGTTTGGGCACTTTGCACCAGGCAGTATCTATGAAGTCATCATCTTGTGACCCTCCCCATGAGAAAGAAGTCACCAACTCAACATTAAGCTCCCAGGCTGTAGGGCTGGATCAGGACCATTACCCCAAGGTGAGGTTCTCCCTAGGAAAGAACCTTCTGCCAAATTGAAATTCCTCTGTTCCAGTCTCATGGTACCAAGGAGGATTTCTCAAGACAGTATCTTTGAGCTCTGTGATTTCATGAGCCACATCAAGGAAACTTCCACACTACACCTGAAGTAGATCCTCCCTTCAAACCTGCTAAAATTGGACAGGTTATCTCCTCTGGCATTCAACTGGAAGCTGTCGCGATGGGTTTCTTCAGATGTTGGCTCATGAGTTCCCTGGCACGAGACACTTGAATGTGTTCGTAGCATGAGTTACAGACGAGAACTGGGTCATAGAGTTGTTGATCAGGAATGGGTAGTTTCAGGTGGCAGCATCCAGCACAAAACACATTCCCACAATTCCTGCCAAAAAACAAAAAAGATAAAGTTTACCAGAAATGCCAAATAACTGAGAATGCATGAGTCAAAAGGCTCTAGAAGAATAAATAAGAAAGATTAAGAACAAACACAAATATTTTCTATATTTTTTGTGTGTGTGTGGTACCGGGGATTGTACTCATGACCTTGCACTTGTAAAGCAGGCATGGTGCCATTGAGCTAAATCCTTGACCCCTGCAAATAGCTCCTATAAAGATGCATTCATTTTTAGATTAATTCTATTTAGGTCTATCCATACAAACTGCACTACTTCATGAGTCACATGAAACATCTTACCTGCAGTGGTGTCTTCGTTTGGCCAACCAGAATTCACAGTCACAGTTATAGCAGTGGGATGCCATATGGTCTGGAACCCAGCGAGTCACCTAACAGCACAAGAAAAAATTCTGGGTCCTTGTCAACAAGGTAGAAAAGCAACACTGCCACAAGAAAAGCAGCCCAGGCAAGGCTGGTCTTTATTACTTGGCCACACTACTTGCTTTCAAAGAAGACATTCATTTGGGGGAAACCATGTCACACATCTCTGAGAAATATGATACATTTCCTTTTGCTTGTAAGTACCCACCACACATACCTCAGTTTCCTTCTTATCAACAGGCTCCCAACTTGCTTCCGAGAGGCAGTCTTCACTGTGATCAGAGCCAAAATCCTCTGCATCACTGCCATCTGACTCTTTCAAACATGTCTGAGGAGAAAACAAAGATTTCTCCTCAGATTACTCACATCATCACTACCATTTATTGTTTACTGTGTCAGGCATTATTCTAAGTGCTTTACATGCATGAACTTATTTAATTCTTCAGAATAATCTTAGAAGTATACTACTATTACCTCCATTTTACAAATAAGAAAACTAAACCACAGAGAAAGTTAAGAGATGTAAGTGTAAAGATAACACTAAACTTGTGTTGGCTTCTGACTCATACTTTTAACCAGTATGCTACACCACAGCATAGACTATTGTACTTGTCATATCTTAAACTACACATTGGCAAACTATGACCCACATGCCAAATCTAGCCTGTTTTTGTAAATCAAGTTTTACTGTGCTGTAAAGGCCAGAATAAACAGTTATGACATAGACTATGACCCACACAGCCTAAAATATTCATTATGTGCCCTTTATTAAAAAAAGCTGGCTGCCGGGCGTAGTGGCTCACGCCTGTAATTTCAGCACTCAGGAGGCAGAGACAGGAGGATTGCTGAGTTTGAGGCTTGCCTGGGCTACATAGTGAGCTCAGAGCTAGCCTGAACTACAAAGCGAGACCCTGTCTCAAAAAAACAAACAAAAAAAAAAGTTGGCTGACCCCTGCTTAAATAATCACCATAAATCATGAGATGTTATTAGCCTTTTCCATTCTGCCAGCAGGGAAGTAGGAGTATCCTCAACAAAAAAAGTGTGCTGTAGACAGGAAGATATCATAGAGGAGAAGATCGCTCCTAGAAGCTCCTCCAGGACTGCAGAGCCAGAACCTGAGGTAGCCTGACACAGTAAAGCGTGAACTGTACTCATCACTTCTCACTTGACTTACTCCAAAAAGTGCTACCCAAACTTCCAGGTTGCATCTCAACTGCCTCATCAAAATTCTACCCCATTGTTACTATAGGTTTCTTACAATACAAATCTGATTATTTCACTTCATTGCCTTGAAGGTAAAATTCAAAATTCTAAGGAGGGTACTCAAATTGACCTTTCTAATCACCATCTAATTCTCCAGTTTGTTTCCCATCACATGATCCAACTCTCCCTCACAGTCTCAGCACAAGTGTGTTGGTACAGACTTGTATACAGCCACATACTTCCACTCCTTTGTTTAAGCCACACCAGTGGAGTACCTACTGCCTCAGTGCCTCTGGAAATGGTGTTTACTTTCTCTGTCTCCCAAACTAAATACCACATTCTTCAGCACTCAGCTTGAGCATTGTCTTCTCAAGAAAGGCTTCCTTGGCTTTTTAGTGTACTCCAGCCCCCTAGCAACTAACACTTCCCTCAATCATAATACTCAGAACGTCATTCTAATTGTTTACTTGTCTTTCATCCTAGAGCCCAAGCGTCTGACTCAGTGGCACATAGCAAGTATCCAACAAATGGAGAGAATACTGGATGGACAGAATGCATAGATGGACGGCAGTTGACAAATACTCACAAAATCATCCTCATAGTCCATGGGAGGCTCTGCTGGAGGAGCACAGCAATGACGGATATCCAGCCTCATCTGAAGCTCGCGCACCTGTCGACGTAGCTGCTCTACCTCTTGCTTGTAGCCTGCTTCAATCTGCCGCAATCTATGCTGGATTACATCCGTTGGAAAGGGGAGTCCATCGTCATCCAAATACAGAGGAGGCACTGGAGAAGGGCAGCTTAGTGGAAAAGGCTTTGTGCTGGAGACTTGCTTTGGGTGACCAGACAACCACATCCGGTTGTTTTTTCCTCCTGGACCAGTACAGTGTCCATTGGAATGATTAGAGCAGACAGGTGATTTCACACCTTCTCTCTGAGCCCACTGGCCCCCAAAGCAGGGCCCTGTGGCCCGCATCTGCTTACTGCTTGCCCACTTGCTACAACAGCCATAGGAAAGAAGCCGCCTTGGGGTATTCTCCCCACTTGGGAATGAAGTCACCATGCCTTGGAAGCTGTCCCAGTTGGACCCCAAAAAAGAGAACTCACTGATCTGGCTCTGAGAAACTGGCTTTCGGGCTAATTCCAATGGCATTTTCCCAAAGCGAGGATTTTCCAATAAATGTCCATTCCTACTATTTCCTTTCTTGCTAGTGTCTTCCTCCCTATGGATCAGATCTGGCACAGAAGTGGGCTGTTCCTGGTGGGAGACACTTGCCATACACCCTGGGGGGTCTTGACTGAGGAAGTCAGCACTTGGTCCCAGAGGAATATGGCAGACAGCAGTTTGTGGGTTGCAAAGGGTGCCCCGACTACAGTCCAGAACACATCTGGGGGGCACATTCAGCACAGAGTCCAGCTGGGCCTGCTGGGGGGCACCCATAAGGGAGTCCTGGGAAGACTCTGGGAGATCAACGATTCCATCACACTTGCTAGAAACCACCTCAGAGAGTGCACTGACAGCGTCTGTCTCAGGACAGTGTCCAGGTGGCTCCCTTGAGCTGTTGAAAGTCCTACCCTGCTGATCCTGGGCAGAAGAGTCTGGAGCTGGTATGATGGCCTGTCCCAGGACTTTGCTCTCAGGATCAAAAGTGTTGTTTTTGATTTCCTGGGGCACAGCAGGATTAAGCAGCTTATAACTTAGAGAACAGCTTTTGTGACTCTTGAAAGACTTATTGCTCAAATAGTCTTTCTGGCTGCTGGGCAGAAGAGAAGGGAGACCAATTTCTCCCATATTCTGCTGGGGACCTCCGACTCCAGGGTCCACGAAGGCTGTATCTGAGCCCTCAGAATTGCTGTGCCAGGGCTCCAGGCCCACTCTGATCTCCTGACAATGGTTATTTAGGTTAGGGTCACTGGATGTTCGAGTCAGGGGGCTGCTTGTATCACAGGCAGAAAGAAGATCATCCATAGATCTGGTTTTAGGTAACCTGGAATGACAAACACAATATCTCCAGGTCAGAAAATGAGATGCAGAAACAGGTCATGATTAGAGCAGCACCAAAACCAGCATTTAAATTGGCATGGTGGCACATGCCTGTAATCCCAGCTACTCAGGAAGCTGAGTCAGGAGGATAATAAATTTAAAACCAATCCAAGCAATTTAGTGAGATCCTGTCTCAAAATTTAAACTTCTTTTAAAAAGGACTGGGTATATAGCTCAGTGCAAGAAATACCAAACAATATAGCATTTAGATGACATAATGACATTTAAAATTACAACCAATGAATACCGGGCATGGTGGCTCACGCCTATAATCCCAGCCCTCAGGAGGCAGAAGCAGAAGGACTGCTGAGTTCGAGGCCTGCCTGGGCTACATAGTGATCTCAGGGCCAGCCTGAACTACAAAAGTGAGACCCTGTTTCAAAAAAAAAAAAAAAATTACAACCAATGTTCACAAAATGTCTACTTTTCAAAAAGCATAAGACATGGTCCTCCTCATTAGGAACTCAAGCTCTGCGCTCACATTTTGTCAATCCTCAATTTCCCTAGTCAATCTCAGACACTCCCATGGTTTCAACTACCTGTTATGCTTTCTAAATCCACTGTTCCAGCCAGGTCTGTCCCTGAGCCTCAAACCCAGTAGTCCACTGTCTCTATCACACTAAGCCAGAAAGGAGATAGCTTTTAGAGCCAGACCACACTGGCTCTCACAGTTAACCTACATGCCTTCCAAAAAGTTACTTGGTTCCTCCTTACAGAGATGCTGTAAAGATTCAAACTACATATAACCAATCACAAACTCGTTAACCATAAACTTACTGAGACAATGCAACTCATTTGCATAGCTTTTTACAACCAATTAGCAGCAGAATGTCCCTCTGACTGGCCAGGCCCCAGGAAAACTTCTGCAAGTAGACAGCACTCAGAGTTCAAGAGTCATTCATACATACCAAGTGGGTAACAGACATTTTCAAGAATTACCATCCTGATTTTTTTTTTTTTTGAGACAGGGTCTCATATTTTGTAGTTCGGCTAGCCTTGAGATCACTATATAGTACAGGCGAGCCTTGAACTCATAGCAATCCTCCTGCCTCTGCCTCCTGAGTGCAGGGATTACAGGCATGAGCCACCATGCCTGACATTCTGACTTTTTAAAAATGTTTTTTAATACGTTTTAATACTTTTTTTAAAATAGGTTTGTGCCCAGGGTCTTCAACTTAGCTACTTTCCCAGGCCTTTTTATACTTTATTTTTTATTTTTCTTTTTGTACTGGGTATCAAATCCAGAACCTTGCATTTTCGAGGCAGATGCCAGAAACACTGAGCTAAATCCCTGGCCCTGTATTTTATCTTGAGAAAGGATCTTACTAAATTGGCCATGTGGGACTCAAACCCATGGTCCTCCTGCCTCGGCCTCCCAAAGTATTGGGATTACAGGTACACACCACTATAGCTGGCTCTATCCTAATCTCTAACACAGTTTAAAGTCCTTAGAGCAATAAAACGTTAGGGAAATTCACCACAAAGACTTCACTGACTAGCCTCCTCATTTCAGATGATTCAGTAAATTCAACCCATACTGAAAAATGCCTTAAAGGCAGAGTTTAAGTACTTGACTTTTGAAATTTTATTATAATAATGTTTTACATATATTTTTATATTCAATTTTTACTTTTGTGTTTGATTTCAATGGGGAAGGATTGGGTTTTTTTGAGACAGGTCATAACTCTGTAGCTTAAACTGGTTTTTTAATTCACTGCATGGCCCAGGCTGGCCTGCAATTCGAGATGATCTGTCTCTGCCTCCCAAGTGCTTGGATTACAGGTGTCCATCACCAGGCCCAATAATAATTTTTTTTTTTTTGAGACAGGGTCTCGCTTTGTAGTTGAGGCTGGCCCTGAGCTCACTATGTAGCCCAGGCAAGCCTCGAACTCAGCAATCCTCCTGTCTCTGCCTCCCAGTGCTGGGATTACAGGCATGAGCCACCACGCCCAGCACTGTGGTATGTGGTATTGATTGCTGGTGGGCGTGAGTCACCACGCCCAGCATTGTATGTGGTTACCGGGATCGAACTCAGGACCTTGCGCTTGGGAGGTAGGCACCTGAACCACTGAGCTAAACCTCCGGCCCAATTTTTATTTTTATTTTTATTTGAGACAGAGTCTCACTTTGTACTTCAGGCTGGCCCTTAGCTCACTATGTAGCCCAGGCAAGCCTCAAACTCAGCAATCTTCCTGCCTCTGCCTCCCAAGCACTGGGATTACAAACGTGAGCCATCACACCCGGCAATAACATTTTTTTTTTTTTTTTAGTGGTGGGAAATTCCAGGAAGGCAGTCGTTCTGGTTACAGTCTCTAGAGTCTCATAAGCAGGACTCAAATCCCTGGTTGGCAACTTTCCAGCTATGTAACTTCAATTTTTCCAAACCTCAGTTCCCTCATTTGTGGAAGGTTAAAGTACCTACCACATAAAACCCCTGTGAAGTTTAAATTAAATCATCCACATCAAAGCACATTGCTCAGTGCCTCTTACAACACATTACTGCTCTTACTCTTAAGTACCTTAGGGACAGACTTATGTTATTGAATCCCTAGCATTTAGCCCAGAACCAGCAAAATAATTTGAGAAATGAATGAATGAGTTTAAAATCTAACCCCAAACCGGGCGTGGTGGCCCACGCCTGTAATCCCAGCACTTGGGAGGCAGAGACAGAAGGATTGCTGAGTTCGAAGCTTGCCTAGGCTACATAGTGAGCTCAGAGCCAGCCTGAACTACAAAGCGAGACCCTGTCTCAGAAAAAGAGAGAAAAAAAAAATCTAACACCAAGTTTCCACTGGTAGGTGCCATCGAAATGGGAAAGAACAGCAGGGTTCAATCACTGGCGAACATTAGGAGTTTCCAGGGCCCACCCAAAACCTACCAGATGAGAACAGTCAAGAATAAGGACTAAACTACTTGTTTTTGTTGTTGTCATTTTGCTTTGTTTAATTTGGTTTCATTTTTGCAGTGCTGGCTGGAGATTAAACTCAGAGCCTCCTATATGCTAGGCTCTATCACTAAGCTACACCCCAGCTCAGGGCTGTTTTTTCAGTACCACAACTGACTTTCTCTTTCGTTTTCCTTTTTTTATGGAAACTTTCAAATATATAAAGGAAAGTAAAAGTAGCTCCCATATAATCTTTACACAGATCATACAGCAACAGCCTGCTATCCTCCACAGCTAATTCCTGTGTGCACTAAGGCTGGTATATACATGAAACCTATTGTAGACAATAATGTCTGAGGGGTTTGGGATGAGGACAGCACAGCCAGCTTGCATGGTAAAAGAAGGCATGAAGCTGTAGCATTTAAACTGGGCATAGAAAAGTGTGTTGGACTTCAGTAGAAGAGGAGGAAAGGCCAGACATGTAGCTCAGTGGTGTTACACTTGCCTGACAAGTACAAAGTCTGCCAAAAAAAAAAAAAAAAAAAAAGAAAGAAAGAGGAGGAGGAAAGACAGCAGAACATTTTGATCCAGAGAAAAGAACTAAAAATTAGATTGTCATAGAGGTTACTTTCCTTAAAATCTTTATACCACTCATTCCTCTCAACTAACCGTCTATCTTGAGCTACCTATATCTCTGCTGTGCTACCATTTAATATTATAATGCCAACCTCCCTGCACTCCCTTTTTCTCTTCAAAATGGCCATCTTCTCAACTTTTCAGTGTCATTGGTGGTACAAATAGTCTTCTAGGTTGTAAGCTCAAAAACTAAAACTGTACTGTAATCCCAGCACTCGGGAGGCAGAGACAGGAGGATTGCTGAGTTCGCGGCGGCTTGCCTGGGCACCATAGTGAGCTCAGGGCCAGCCTGAACTACAAAGCGAGACCCTGTCTCCAAAAAAAGCAAAAAAACAAAAAACAAACAAACAAAAAAAACTAGAACTGTATTTGACACTGAAGAAACTTTGGATCCTTCTCACTCTGCTCTTCCATCCTCCAACTTTTTTTTTTTTTTTTTGACAAGGTCACACTTTGTAGTTCAGGCTGGCCCTGAGCTCACTATGTAGGCCAGGCAAGCCTCAAACTCAGCAATTCTCCTGCCTCTGCCTCCTAAGTGCTGGGATTACACGCATGAGCCACCACACCCAGCATCACCCTCCAACTTTTAACCAATTCCATAGTCTGCCTATGATTTCTCTGTTGCATTTCTGAATGTAAGTAATCTTTTCTCTTTTCAAAAGATTCATCTCCCGATATCTGAACTTGTGCCATAGTGTTAGCTGGTCTCTCTAACTAGTGTACTCACTGGTGAGTTCTCTAAAACTCCCCTTGTCAGTGGGTCACAATGACCACCTACACTAACTTACAATTGACAATTGCACCAAAACAAACTCTTTACCGCTATGTTTAAAACCCTCAACAATCTGTCCTATACAGTATTTCTTTCTATGCCTCACAACAGTCTCTTTTCAAATCCTACTGGCTCCATACAGGTTCTTCTTTTCTTAAAAACATTTCTCAAATATTCAGTTCCTTTGGACCACTTTCAACTAACCTTGTTACCAAGTTCACAATTTCCTTTATCTCATGCATTTGTTTCTCACTTAAAAATTCAGTGAAGTGGGGCCGGAGATTTAGCTCAGTGGTTCTGGCGCCTGCCTCGCAAGCACAAGGTCCTGAGTTCAATCCCGGTAACCACATACAATGCTGGGCGTGGTGACTCACGCCCATCAGCAATCAATACTACATACCACAGTGCCGGGCATGGTGGCTCACGCCTGTAATCCCAGCACTCGGGAGGCAGAGGCAGGAGGATTGCTGAGTTCGAGGCTTGCCTGGGTTACATAATGAGCTCAGGGCCAGCCTGAACTACAAAGCCAAGACCCTGTCTCAAAAAAAAAAAAAAAAAAAAAAAAAAAATTTCAGTAAAGCACCTATGTTATACTAGGCCTTAGGCTATAAGCTGGGACACAAAAAAGCTGTGGTTCCTGTCTGACCCTTCATGAAAATTTGCTGAGTAAAACAATCAAATGACCTATTTAAAAAACATCTAGCTGGGTACAATGATGCCTGCTTGTAATCATGGCTACTCAAGAGACAGCAGGAGGAGGATCATAAGTTTAAGCAATTTAGTAAGCCCTTGTCTCAAAGTTTTTTAAAAGAGCTGGGACTATAGTTCAGTGATAGTGATGCTTGCTTAACATACATGAGACTTGGTTCAATCCCCGTCCCATGCTGAACAACAAAAACAAAAACTGATTTGTCCAATAGCTTTGAACTACACATACTTTTATTTACTTAGATGCCAACTTGGAATTATTCTATAGTTGTTTTGTATCTTGTGGTTTTTTTGTTTTTTGCAGTACTGGGCATTGAGCTCTTGAACTTGTGTATCCAAGGTTGACACAGTACCACTTGAGCTAAATCCCCAGCCCCTTTATCTTGTAGTTTTAAAAAACACTCTTTGAGAGCCAGAGATTTAGCTCAGTGATTCCAGCGAGCCTGCCTAGCAAGTGCAAGGACTGTGGTTTAATCCCCAGTAACCACATACAACAATACTGGGCATGGTGGCTCACACCTACTGGCATTCAGTACCACATACCACAAGTGCCGGGCCTGGTGGCTTAAGCCTGTAATCCCAGCACTCAGGAGCCAGAAGCAGGAGGATTGCTGAGTTCAAGGCTTGCTTGAGCTACATAGTGAGCTCCGGGCCAGCCTGAATTACAAAGTGAGACCCTGTCTCAAAAAATAAAAACATTAAAAAACACTCTTTGAAGTAGGACCAGTATCTTTGATGCTCTGGTATAATACAAAACCAAGTTTAGTACTAAACAACTTATAGGTATTAAAACAAACTTAATGAATTGATGTTAGATAATATCTAAAATGATCATTTGTTTTGTTTTGTTTTGTTTTGTTTTTTGAGACAGGGTCTCGCTTTGTAGTTCAGGCTGGCTCTGAGCTCACTATGTAGTCCAGGCAAGCCTCGAACTCAGCAATCCTCCTGTCTCTGCCTCCCGAGTGCTGGGATTACAGGCGTGAGCCACCACGCCCGGCCTAAAATGATTATTAAGTGGCTCAGAGCTCAATGAAATTTGATTTCCAAAGTAACCTTATGAACCTACAAATTCTTCATACTTTAGAAAGTAAAAATCACAAAATTCCTCCTGAAGCCTAGTCCTTAACAATGGACTTGGCTCAAGAAACTTTAAAACCAAACATTTATGATGTTGGGTTTTTGTGGTCCTTTACAATACTCAACTAATATGTTATATTTTATCTTTTAAAAACTTCAGCTGTGTGTGCTGGCTCATGCCTGTAATCCCAGCACTTGAGAGGCAGAGGTAGGAGGATTGCTGAATTCCAGGCTTGCCTAGGATACATAGTGAGCTCAGGGCCAGTCTGAACTACAAAGCGAGACCCTGACACACACACACACACACACACACACTTCAGCAACAAATACTAAAATTTGAAATATATGTGTGTGTGTCATACCTAGTTTAAAGTAACATTTTTGCTTCTAGGAATTTGTCTGGCACAAACACAAATATATATATGCATGGATGTGTGTGTGTGTGTGTGTGTGTAGACACTACTGTACCATATTTTCTTTGGAGGTGGGTAGTACTGGGAATTAAACACAGGGCTTTATATGCTAAGTGCATCATCTACTACTGAGCTACACTCCTAGCTGAACTCAATATTTAATATTGATTTAGGGAGCTGGGGATGTAGCTCAGTGGTGCCACTGCCTGACTGGCTAAACAC
>PVIC010035573.1:0-18995 GCA_004025085.1 Thryonomys swinderianus | reverse complement strand
CTCGCTTTGTAGTTCAGGCTGGCCCTGAGCTCACTATGGTGCCCAGGCAAGCCGCCGCGAACTCAGCAATCCTCCTGTCTCTGCCTCCCGAGTGCTGGGATTACAGGCGTGAGCCACCACGTCCGGCATTGTGGTATGCGGTGTTGATTGTTGGTGGGTGTGTCTCCACGCCCAGCATTATATGTGGTTACCAGGGATCAAGCTCAGGACCTCGCGCTTGCGAGGCAGACGCCGGAACCACTGAGCTAACCCTCCGGCCCTATACTATGTTTGCACTGTACCAAAAAGAACAAGGAGTGATTGTAAGGGACTAGGAAGGAGGAAGGAAGAAAAGTTTATGTTGAGGAAAAAGAATGAGCTAAAACTAAAGCCTGAAATATTTCAAGAGACTTAGGCATCGTATACATCCGTGGTAAACCTAAAGCAGGTGTGTGTACCTCACAGCGTGGATAGCTAATAATGTGGCCCCACATGAATGGAAACGCCGAGCATTATTTTGTGATTTTTACCAATGTCTTCACGATTTAGATGCATCATGTTCCAGTGTGGACTGTGCAGGGCTGCAGAGGTCAGGAGCCCTGAGTAGGGCAGAGTGCACAGTTGTATCTACCTCCAGTACCTGCGACATACTCCAAGCACTGATGACCCCCGCCCAACAAACATTACATGTGCTTGCGTGACTTGGCTAGAAAAACACAGTGATCACTGGCAACAGTATTCCAACATATCTGCATGTGTGTGCCCATGAAGATACCCATTTGTGGTTATTAGGCAGATATATAAGATTTCTTATTTAACTATTAGCTTTGGGCTCCTGTGTTTTTTTTTTTTTTAATGTTATAGTAAAAGTATTTTAAAAGGGAAGCTTTATTACTTATACATGTATTAACTATACTATCTATTTCATAAGCAGCTCAAACAATGTTTCTTGACTCACTGTGGCCTGGAGAAGCCTCACCAGTTTGGACATGCATAAGAAATCAGTTGGGGCCAAACTGTAGGGAAATTTGAATGCTAAACCAAATAACTTTTCAGTATTTGATGGCATTAAATCTTTTACAAGTAGGTACACGATTTGATTACCTTTAAGGAAATATTTCAAAAATTAACTGGTGACATTCAATAACGAATGAGGAAAATGAGCAATCACTGGCAGAAGGGTAATTCAAATATTCTTAGCAGCAACCACTGATGAAGCAGACTCATTATTCCTAACATATGTCTCCACTGCGTACGTGCAAAGTGTTTGGTTTGGAATTGCATGTTTTAGCATCTTGTATTTGGATGCATCCATCAGAATCACTGCAGCTTTTTCAGTTGTAGTTGCATATCTTTCAAATCAGATACCCGGCCTACCTTTTGTCTTGTACTAACAGAACTGAACATTCAGATGATCAGACCCTGGGTTCTTTTGGGTTCCAGCCCACCAACTACATTCCAGCTTCACTGTACTTTGTGGTTCAACTCTGTTTCCAAAATGTACAAAAAACTTGGCCATCTGTTTACCGGGAGCAGACTCTGACTTAAATTGTAACAGTTTATCAATTTTTTTATGGATGCAAACTATTTGTTAAATAGTTTTAATGGGATATTATTTGGGAATAATTTAAGCCCGTGAAGCTTTTGTAGTGATTTAAAGCCACTGTTAAGGACAGATAATATGTTATTACCAATCAGGAAAGTCTTACACATAATAATAAGACATATAATATTGTACATAATGTCTTTCTATGATAAGATGTAAGAATAAGCTGCTTTAAATTTCATTGAGTTGTTGAAATACATTTACATTTTTTGTTTTTTTTTTTTTTGCGACAGAGTCTCGTTTTGTAGTTCAGGCTGGCCCTGAGCTTACTATGTAGCCCAGGCAAGCCTTGAAGTCAGCAATCCTCCTGTCTCTGCCTCCCAAGGGCCGGGATTACAGGCGTGAGCCACCACGCCAGGCACTGGTGTGGTATTGATTGCTGGTGGATGTGAGTCACCACGCCCAACACTGTATGTGGTTACCGGGATTGAACTCAGGACCTTGTGCTTGCAAAGTAGGCGCCGGAACTGCTGAGCTAAATCTCCAGCCCATTTACATTTTTTTTTTTTTAATGAAAATATTTGTGCCGGGCATGGTGGCTCACGCCTCTAATCCTAGCACTCAAGAGGCAGAGGCAAGGATGATTGCTGAGTTCGAGGCTTGCCTGAAGTACATAGTGATCTCAGAGCCAGCCTGAACTACAAAGCGAGACCCTGTCTCAAAAAAAAAAAAAAGAAAGAAAATATTTGAAATATGTGCAGCATATTGTCTTAATGTAGCTGATTCCATTAAATATTGAAGAAAAATTGCTTCTCTGAAATATACAGAACATTTCATTCTAGGAAACATTTTCAGGAATTACTCTTTAAATCCCTGAAATGAAAACTTATGAATACAAAATCTTTATTTGATTTATATTACTTCTATTATTTTGGCAAAGTGAAAGAGACCAAAACCAAGTCACACTGGTGTTAGACTGGTTAAAATAACGTGCAGAGGAACTAATAGGAGTTGCCAATTATGTGGAGCAAGTAAAAGCACTGTGTACTGCTGATGGGAAAGTACATTGGTACAGACATTTTGTAAATTTTATCCAGAGTCTTTACCATAACAGAGCATATATGTCACTGAATGGAGCACCCCAATCCAGTTTTCCTATACCTAAGAGAACTATAGATAAATACCTATAAATTCCTATATCTAATAATTCATAAATAGCTAAGAGAAATATAGATAAATGGATGGGTAGATAAACAGATGTATATATATGGTTGTACTATATATCATAGCTATACTACTTACAAGACCAATAATTATATTTGCAAATCAAGGTAGTAATTACCCCTGGAGGAAAAATGTTATTGCTAAAAGGAAGCTGGAGAGTTTCAGGGTATGAATAAGGTTATGATTTTGCTCTGGGCAGCATGATATGGGAGTATTTACATAGATCAACTCTGTTTACTTTGCTGCAGTTACTCTAAAAGAAATTGAAAGCAAAGACAAAATGATATACAGAAGTTAAACAAGTATGCAAAACTCATTTAAAATATTACTATAATGATTTTTATCAATATTTCATGGAAAGCTACACTGCAGCATTCCATTTGCTCCTGAAAAAACCATTTTCTTAATTTGTCAGTATGTAATAAATTCTGTATGTCCATTTAGAGAGTACAAAGTAAAACTACAAGCACAACTTAAATAGTTTGATTACCTCTGACATTTGGCCTTACATAAATCTCTCTGTTGGTTATAAAGTACTGCTTTCATTTCACCACAGGACCATCCCTGGGATATGGAATAATTCTTTCAAATCATTCAAGTCACCTTTGCATCAATATGTGACATTCTAGAAATAGAATCACTATCAGGGAGCTCTCTTCCTTTGACATTTGCAATTATTCATATCAGGAAACCCTTTCAAAGTTCTTACTTCTTAAAATCTTTACTGAATATTATGAATTTTCAAAAATGAAATATGTCTTTGTCTTAAATTCATAATCACTTAAATACTTTGCCAGTCCCAAAGTCTAATCTGTTATCCATGTTTTGTTTTGTTTTGTTTTGTTGCAGACAAATGAATTCCAGATAAAAGATAGTGAAAAGACAAGTGCCAATCAATGAATATCACATCTGGGTGACTCTGAAAAATGTCCAACCATAAAAGTATTTTAACTTAAGTGAAGATCCTGTAATGAGCAGATCAATTTGATAAAGAAGAATATGGATGAGCATATTTGTGGATCCAAACAAATAAACTTGAACCCATAGAAAAAAAGTAGCCATCAAATTTATTCAATTATTTTATATATATAAAATATGTAAATATTTATAAATATATATTTATATATATAACCACTCAGCTCCTATATCACAGTCATCGTAATTGTTGGGGATACAATGGTAAAGAATACAATATTTTATATTTAATATGACTTTTCAATATAAATACATGCAAATTAATGCAGATTTAGTGAAAAAGGAAAAATAAAGACAATGGAGGACTTTAAGCTATGGAAAAATATTACAGCCTAATACGAGTGATGACAGTAGAACTTGAAATGGAAAAAAATAAAGCCAAGCTTTTGCATAGTGATGAAAAATACAGAGAGGAAATGCCTAGAACAAGAAGCTACTCTATATTCAATTAAATAGCAAGTTTGTTATCTAAAAGATGACTTTTTCATGGCCCCATGGTATGATTAGTTTTTCTGTGCTGGTGATTGAGCATGAGACCTTGTGCACACCAGGCAAGGGTTCTATCAGTAATGTATACCTCCAGCCCACTGAGTGGATCTCCATCAGATACTTACTGGATACAGTCCTGGAAATGCAACTGCCCCTAGAAATATTTGGTCAGTAAAAGCATTTCACATTTCTAGTCCCCACTATCATCATATGTAAGAGGAATGATATTTAAATTTTGCACAATTATCCACAGTTTTAGAGGAATCAAGTGTGTTGTGGATAACTGGTGTACCTGTATATACATGTTCAGTATTTTAATTATTTGAGATTACCTGTAACTGTCCATTAATATTTATAATCATAGTCTGTAAAGAACCATGCCCTTATCCAGTTCTCCCCAGAGAAGCATATGTATTTGAAGATGGCAAGTTAATGATTATGCCCCTATTGCTCCGTATCGGCTGCAAAGTATGCACTTGTCATCCTCCATGGCGGCACAGCCTCTGTCTTTCAATTCTTGAGAATCATTGCATTATCTGAGTACTGGTGGTTGGCAGCAGAGCACGGGTAGGAAGTCTAGTCTCTCATCAGAAAGACAAAAGCACACACACAGCATCCCTACTTGGGGCCCCTTGGATGACTGAATGTGACAGTAAAGTTGCCATTGAGGAAGTCAAGGCTCCGGCAGCTGCAGAAATGAAGCCCATACGTCTGCAATTGCAGCACCCTGATACATGTGGCTGCTGTACCCTAACCTTATTTTCCTGAACACATTCTATGTTCAAAAATGCCTGTCATTCCATGACTTCGGTCTGTTTTCCAACTCTCGAATCTCAACCTCCTCCTTGATTCTTAGCTTTCAGATGTATTTTTAATGAATTCATTTTTTTGTGGAAGTGAGGTTGAGTCCTTTCCTGTTACTTACTCCCAGAATCTCAATAGGATGGTGGCGCATCTCAACCCTTAGCCCCTTCTTGGGTAAAAAAGTCCTCCACCACCATTTATCCAATGGGGAATGATTTGAATTAACCCCTTACTTCCTATCTTTGCTCTTTCTCTGATTCTTAAAGATTGGTAAAAAGTTTGCCACGTATGTGGTTCTTTTAGCTTCTCAGGTTAAAATATTTTGTTGTTACATTTCTGTTGCAACTTCTTTTATATAAAATGGGGATTCTAGAGGTCTTCAAAGAGTTTCCTTGAAGGAGGCTGGAGGCAGCCTGGAAGAAATTCTCGCATGCTCATCCCTGGGTCTGTGCCTAATGCTTTCCAGGTTATGGGTGCGCTGATGGGAAAGCAAATTGAAAAATGCAGAGAGTGGAACCAGGCTTGGCTATCTCCCAGGCACATTAGCTACAGCTCTAGTCTCTTTATTCTCCTTCATACAATTTCAAGGCATTCTTGGCCATAAAGGAAAAAAAAGATTTTTTTTTTATTGGAAAAGAGAAATATCCAAACTGTTTTACTATATCCTTTCAAAACCCTGGATTCCAGTAATATAACCCTAGAAGACTAGAGGTGATAATAAGATTTCTATGTCCAGAATTGAATTATTTATTCTGATGAATGTTATTGTGAATTTAAATTTATTTATCAATGATGAGCTGAAGATGTGAACCATTTAAATTGAAACATAATTTAGGGTCCAGAATAAAAACTGTTGGAATATTTTCCTATGTTTTTCCCATGAAAATTCTATGGAACTAGCTATTTGTTATATATCAGTTGATTTATCTATTGAAATTGAGAGTTTTATACTATCTGTCATGTATATATAACAGCAATACAATATATTCCAATGTTTTGGGAGTGATAAAGTGTATCATAAGATGTTTAAAATACTATTTTCTGTTTCTTAGGTATTCATGCTTCCTTATTTGCAATAAAGTGTTCACTGCCATCCCCTCTTATATTTTTTGTTTGTTACTACCCATAAAACGCAACTACAAGTCAGCAGCTGTCAGAATTTTCACTATAACATTGTCCAATGGAATAAAAATACCCTATTACTCTATGTTCCAGAAGGAAGAAAGACCAAAAGCTTTAGGTTGAAATTCCTGGCAAAAAGTACTGTTCAGGACACATCATGTAAGCCTCCTTCTACTTCATAAGTCTTATCTGCTTATTATGGATTAAGTTTTGCATTATCTGTTATATTTCCTTCTTCCTCACAGATAATACTGACACACGAGATAGCAAAAGCTCCCTCAGGCAGAATGGTTAGGTACAAGTTTGAGGGCACAGCACAACTCACCATTGATGAGTAAATGGTACAGAAAATGTCATACTTAGGAAATCTGTACATTTACTCCTGTGGTGCAAATACTCTTAACTTCCTAGTGAAGAAAGTTTAATGGTGAAAGAAGATAGAACACTGCGGTAGTGCACATATACGTGTGCTGCTTCACAAGCAGAGTTCACACATTCATTTACAATGTCACTGCACTCTTAATGTGGACCCATCCATGAGACAAGAGTCACTAAGACACAGGCCCTACTACTGAAGAATCCACAGTATATATGGAAAAAGCAGAAAAGGGCTAACAGATGAGCACAATATGCCCTGCGTCCGGTACAGTGAAGCACACGACACTGGGATCTGAGTGAAAGCACGAGGCACTTGGAATGCAGGTGACTTTGGGTTGGGTGGAAAGGGCTCCAGATGAGACAGGGCAGAGCGAGGTCTGCAGTCCAAGTTGTCATCTCTGGGCAGGGACAGGGGAAACTCTATTTCGAGTAAAGCAGCATGAAAAAGGTGGATGTTGAGGATCCCACATAGAAAGCACAGGGTCCAGAGAGGGAAGGGAAGGAGGAGAAGCAACAGGACAATGAATCAGAAAGAGTGATGAGTGCCAGGTTATGGGCTTGAAAGTAGCAGTGAAGAACTAGAGAGAAGTGAGGGAAACAGCTCAGGATGACCCATCATTCCACCTAAAACTGATTTTCAGGTATCAGCCCTGTTTTGAAAAGAGGAAGCTGAATAAAATGGCTTTTCAAAGGTTGTATCCAATTTTGATTTTCATTTAATGTCCTAGCAATCTGAAAAATTACTTTCTCTACCCTTGTCTTCTAATAAAGAAACAGAATGGAAATTAAATAACAGTATTTCCACTGACTGTGTCATATTCACAACTAAGCCAGAAGGGAATCTTAAATGAAACTGCTGGATAATTTTTAAATATAACTTGCCTGATGTTAAAAGTAGTAATACAGATAGATGGTTTTTATCTGGCTTCTCCCCACTGGGGGTGCAGCCTGGAGTGGTGTGCATGCATTCTTCTTTGCTAGATATCTGTCTGTCTCTGTCTCTCTGTCTTTGTCTGTCTCTCTCTGTCTGTTTCTCTCTACATGTATATGCATCTGTCTCTCGCCCACCACATCATGAACGACTCTGCTTTGTCACGCCCCTCCCATGCACTGCCCTGCCCTGGAGCCAGGAGGCGGTGGGCTGAGACCTCTATAAACAGCAGCCAAACCAAACTGTCCTCGCGGTGTTGTGGGTGTCCAGTATTGTGTCTCAGTGAAGAGAATGTCACTAAAACATACAAGAAGGAGATTACAGCTCTTAGAGAGAACCAACAAGCTTGAGCAGCAAATGAACCATGGAATACCGGGGTGGATGTTGCCAGGGCACAAACATCCTTGTGTTTATACAAGGAGATGGGAATAAGGAAAGATGCAAGAGATGATGGCATGGCATTAGCTAACTTCCAAGAGACTCCTTGGATGGGGGATTTTCCTTGCACTTCAAAGCAGTAAGAAAAAAGAGGAGAGTGAGAATTGAAGAAATACTAAGTCACTTGCTCCATCTGAGTCATTTAGACTCCACGGCAATGAGAATGGGGCTTGTAGAGCTCCTGGGGATAAACACAGCCTGCTGCCTCTGCTCTATGGGTAGTAAGTCTTTGGTGGGGAATCCTTCCCACACTTCAAGCCAGATATCATGTTGTAAGTACACTCATTCTGTTTTCTTGGTCTAGTTTGTGTTGTTAGACTAGCAAAGATCAAATAATGCATAAGTAACAAAACATTCTTTTTTAGTTTATTTAACTTATTGGTATATTTGATGTGGAGTTTATGCTTATATTCATCATTGAGAATTTGTACCTGTACATGATATATTTTGATTCTTATTTTTCCCATTCTCCTGCCCTCCCTTTCCCCTATATACATAAGCTGTTTCCATTTCTTCCTTCTTATCTACAATTTTTCCTTTCCTTTCTTTCTTTTCCCCTGTCATCCATGCCTAGTTCCTCTTTCCCTTTGAATATTTTCTTCCTGTTTTACAGTACGAATTATACCTTTCAATGCCCAATGATGTCTTCAGTTTCTCATACTAAAGAAACTCCTCATTATTTATCCATGTGTGTGTCCTATACATTTAACTTAGCAGTATGCCCTCAATGTGCATCCATATACTTATGAGTTAAGTCTATTATTTTTTATAGCTGAGTAATACTCCATTTGCTAAAAACAAAAAACAAAACAAAAACATAAACACATCTTCCTTATCTGGTCTCTAGCTGATGTGCTTTTAGGCTGTTTCCAAGATTTATCCATTACAAACTTTGCTGCTACAAACATAGGTGTACATATGTCACTGGTATGATGCTTTTGATTCTTTCATGAACACACCTACCCGGGAAATAGGGTCAAATGGGATCTCTAATCCTTTTTTGGGGGGTGGGGGGTCTCCACACTGATCTCCAAAGTGGCTACACCAGTCTACATTCCTACCAATAGTGGAGAAGGGCTCTTTTCTCCCTGCAGCCAAACTAACATTTGTTGTTGGTTGAGTTAATGATAATCCCATTCTTCGTGGTTTAAGATGGAATCTCAGTGTTGCTTTTTTCTTTTTACATTTCAAATGGGAAAATATTTTTTACTCTATCTTCTATAACTTCACTATGCAGTCTCACAGTGACACTACATAATCAGTCATCTTCCTTCTGTTCGTAATTTTCTGTGTGTTGCTTTCCATGGTTGCCATTACTGAACCCTGACTTTATGAAAGCACATTTTCTACAGCCCTCCTCTGACTACTGCTTACTGTTTTCTGCTCCAAATGCTCAAGACTCTCTACTATTTCTTTAGATTAGAACTTTATGAAGAGAATCATAAAACCCCTTCTCATCTATGGTTTATGTCAGCAAGTCTCATCATTGTCTGGCTCTTCACTGTACAGAAACAATTTATTACAATACTAGTTCTGACAGGCATTGCTCTCTTCTCTCCCCAGCCCTCCCTCCCCATTCCATAGTCTAGAATATGGTTCAACAAACTATGGTGCATGGCCAGAGTATAGTTTACCAATGTTTATGAGCTGTGACTTTTGCAGATGAATACTGGCAATCTACTTAGTCACTGGGACCATTTACTTGCAATTAAGAGGGAGAAGAGAAGGGGATGAAAAAGAAGTAAGATGTGTTATGTACATATACCAACTCTGCATGACAAAAGTAATCATTATGTACTGTAAACATGTACTCAAAAATAAAAATAGAATTTCATTTTTCTCATTTGTAGACATGGATTATGATGTATTATATTTATTACTTCTTTGTAAAATATCTCAATAAAATTTTGTGGCACTTTTTTTTTTTTTTTTGGAGACAGAGTCTCGCTTTGTAGTTCAGGCTGTCCCTGAGCTCACTATGTAGCCCAGGCAAGCCTCAAAATCAGCAATACTCCTTCCTCTGCCTGCTGAGTGCTGGGATTACAGGCATGAGCCACCATGTCTAGCATTGTGGGGTGTGGTACTGATTGCTGGTGGGCATGAGTTACCAGGTCCGATATCATATCATTGTATGTGGTTACTGGGATAGAACCAGGGACCTTGTGCTTGCTATGCAGGTGGCAAGACTACTGAGCTAAATTTCTAGCCTGCAACTTGGTTTTTTTATATCATTATATAAGTACCTATAAAAATTTGATTTTGTTCTTATCCTACAAATTTAAAAATAATGTCTGGTCTTTTATAGAAAACAGTTTGTTCATGTTTGGTAAAACAAGTAAGGAACACTGATTGTAAAAATACACTTTTCTTATTTATTTATTATTTTTTAAAATTCAGGACTCCTTTAACCCTTTTCTAATCTCTATTAATCTCTGAGATCTTGGATACTGTATGACATTTTCCTAAATACATTATTGGAACATTATTTTTAAAAACCAGAACATCTGATAGTTTAAATTATCTAAGGAAATCAAGGGTATTTAAAACCTTAGGACTACTTAATTTCACAGCATATAAATTTCATTAATAATTCTACAAGATATAGGTTAATTTTCATTAAACTTCAGCCATAATAACAGAACTCAATTTGAAGAAGTATTTCTGCTGTATTTATCTCCTTAATTTCTTTACACAGGTTCTAACCAAAATGTACAAAACATAACTATTATGTACTAATTTATAAACTGCAACTTTCACAACTATACATGGAAAGGGTCAGCATTTCAGTTCTGGATTGAGGGGGTGGTTTCAGTGAGCTTTCTCCCAGGTACTCCTTTCCATTCAAGCAAATCCTTCCTACATACACTTTACTGATGCATTTTCAGTGCATTTTAGGATGTGTAAAAATCAGAGTGAAGCTAGTGAAATTTACAGCCCAACAAATCTGTAGCTACCATAGCACATGCCAACCAACCATTTCTCATTCTTTCTCAGTGTATCCTTCACGCTACTTAACTTTTAGATTGGATACCAGCATTCTTTCCATAAAGTCCTTACAAATAGCTTTCTGGTTTCCATAATTTTTCTTTTCTCCAACTAAATGAACTAATTTGTTAAATCAAAAATCAAGAAAGGATTATCCCAAAAAAAGTCTATCATTCTTAACCTTACTCCTAACCCTGTAGTCTATCAGTTCTTGTTACTTTACATTCATCACATTTTGTCTAAACTTTTTTTTTGGCTATCACTTTCTGCTTCCAGATTTAAATACCTCAGCACTTCTTTAATTTCATTCAGTTGAACTCTCTAGAGTGACTAAAACATTACAGATTCTAGAAATAAACTTACTCTTTAAAAACTCAAGTGCCTGTTTTATTCTCCTCAAAAGAAAGTTTTCAGCATTTTATTAAATAAATTCTTGGAGGCTATGAACTTCAGGAAAAACAGGTTACTTGGAATACTGAATTACTCAATAAATATTTTATTAGCCACATGATTAAAACTGAATTAGCTACCAAGAAAATTCATCTTAAATTTCAGAATTAAGAACAAAAATTCAAAACCTTAGAAGTTCACAATGGTCTCAGAAAAAAGATGAAGCTGTTTTATATCGTAAGACATTTAGTAGGAACTTTTCTAATGACTTATTGTAACTTTTCATATGTATCAGAGATAAAATCATTAATCAACTATGAACAATGTTTATGAAGACATGATTTTATCTATTGTTATTTAATGAAACTAAGCTATCTTATCTGCCACATACCCTTACAATCTGAATTTACCAGAAAACTTCATTTTTGTCAGTTTACAGACAATCTCAACTATCTTTTATAGATAAATTATCATTCAGGAAGGCAAACATAAAAAATGAAAAAAATTGCAAATGGAACTGAAAATTGAAATTTTCATGTTTCACAATAGTATCACACACACACACTGTAGGTCCCATAAATCATAAAATTATTATTTTTAAGGTTAATGCTTTATACAAAAATTAAGAGGAAATTAAATGTTTCAGATTTAAATGTAAATGTATCATTTTCTTTTCTTTTCTTTTCTTTCTTTTATTTTATTTTATATATATTTTTTGAGACTGGGTTTTGCTTTGTAGTTCAGGCTGGCCCTCAGCTCACTATGTAGCCCAGGCAAACCTGCAAACCTGGAACTCAGCAATCTTCCTGCCTCTGTCTCTTAAGTGCTGGGATTACAGGTGTGAGCCACCATGCCTGGCAATGTGGTATGCGATACTGATTGCTGGTTGGCATGAGTCACCACGCCGAGCATTGTTTGTGGTTACTGGGGTTGAACTCAGGACCTTGAGCTTAGGAGGCAGGCGCTGGGAACCACTGAGCTAAATCTCCAGCCCCCTTTATTTAATTATTTATTTATTTACTTACTTACTTATTTATTTACTCATTCATTCATTCATTCATTCATTCATTCATTCATTCATTCATTCATTCATTTAGACAGGGTCTTGCTTTGTAGTTCAGGTTGCCCCTGAGCTGACTATGTAGGCCAGGCAAGCCTCAAACTCAACAATCCTCTTGCCTCTTTTTTCCGAGTGCTGGGATTACAGGCGTGAACCAACGCGCCCAGCACTGTGGTATGGGTTACTGATTGCTGGTGAGCGTGAGTCACCACGTCCGGTATTGTATGTAGTTACCTGGATCAAACCAGGAACCTTGCCTTGCTAGGCAGGCACCAGAACCACTGAGCTAAATCTCTGGCCCCAGATATACCATTTTCAATGTTCTTCATTCTTGAATGGCTGAGATTCCTCTGCTATCATTTTCCTTTATATTGTTGATATGAGAGGAAAACCAAGGTCTTAACGTGAGTACACTGAAAAGGGCACAAGAGCAATGCATGTACCACAGGTTCTTTGTTTTTGTTTCAACAAAATTCTGAAGCTAGTTTTACTTCACTTTGATTTCTTCTGTGAACTCCAGGAATTTAAATATTTTCCTTTTCTGCTATTCCTCTGCCCTTTCAATATTTTATCCATAGTTTTCCACAACTTGATTAACATATCCTACAAGTGCCTACCTGTGATTTTTTTTTTCTGTGAGTCTGGAATACATTTGGCATCTTCAATATGTAATTTTTAAAAATATTTTATTAAGTTTTCCAATTCAGGTCAATCATTTCTTCTTCCTTTTTCTTTATTATTATTATTATTATTATTATTATTATTATTTAATGGTGATTGAACTAAGGACCTAGCACTTCTGAGGGATGAACCAGAACCACTGAACTAAATCCCTGGTCCAAGTCAGTCATTTCTTTAAATAGATTTCCTTCTCCACTTTCTCTTCTTCCATGATTCAATTTAATACATAGCAAAACTTTCTCTTTATTTGGGAGAAAGTTTCTTGTTCTGTACTTCAGGTTGGTCTGGAATTCACTACATTCTTGGCTCAGCCTCCTGAGATTATAGTCTTGTGCCACTGCAATTGTACTTCTTTTATTTTTGTTTTAACTACTTCTCCCCTTTTTCCTTGTATTTTCCCTTGTCAGTGATTTTTCAGATTTCATGATATCCACTGATCTGTATATATCTATTCTCTGTTACTCCTACACTGTTCTTAATCCCTCACCTACATTTTTACTACAGATATCACCCAATTCTAAAACTGTTCACTGTTTTATTACTATTTCATGTGCATGATTTCATTTTACATTTGACGTACAAGTAAAATCTTGTGCCATGTTAAATGGCCATTGGTATTGATGTTTGTCAAGAAACTTAAACAAATACAGTTTTTTGGAGTTATGAACTGATTTGATAATAAGGAATTAAATTCAAAAATGAAATTATTTAGTAAAAGGTATGGTAGCACTGGGACTGGGACCTTGGCAAGGCTTTGGCTCACACACACACAGTGCCTACACACCGACTTCTCAGGGGACAACTGTGCAAGAATCAGGCCTGGAATCTGCACCCACACAGTAAGTGCTAGGGTTATGCTGGGACTTAAGCAGAAGCCTAAGGGTTTATGATATCAGAAAGATAGCCCAGGAAAAGATCATTTCTTAACGGCTCTAAATATTACCAAGAAAGATACTTGTAATGAGCAATTCACAAACATTAACCCAGAAATTAAAACCCACTAACAATAGCAAAAAATTGAAAAGGAGGAAAAACCCAAATAAGACAACCCCAGAATTTCAATCTCCAAGGGGAAAATTAGGGAGCAAAGAAACAGACCATCTTGAAACACAACCACCTGGACCCCTTGAACTGGCAGCCAAAGAGGATCTGGAAAAAATGAAATTGGAAATAATCTCTCAGATAACAACACAGATGATGATTGGAGTGAATGATGCAGATTAAAACAAGAAATACAGGACCTCAGGAACATGATGGAATTCCAGCACAGAAAAAAAAATCAAACCCAAAAAACAGATTCAAATTGAAGTTCAAGATATTAAAAACTCCACTGAAAGCTTATGTAGAAGAGCTAATGAATCCAAAGACAGAATTTCCGACATAGAAGACAGACTGCAGTTAGTGACCAGGAAAGGAAATGTCTTAAAAATAATAAGAGACCATGAGAAATCAATCTAGCAGCTGTTACATGATGCAAAGAAGAACAACTTAAGACTGATTGGAGTCAACAATGAAACAGGAGAGAGCAGAAATGACATAAGACAATTGTTCACAGATGTAACTTCAGAAAACTTCCCAGTCCAGAGACAAGAATGTGACATACAGATAAGGGAGGCATACAGGAATACAACTACCCATGATCAAAAAAATATACACATAAGCATATAATAGCCACAATACCAGAATATCAATAGGGGAAGAAACTATTGAAAGCGTTAGAGAAAAGGAACAGATCACATACAAAGGAAAGTGCCTCAGAATTTTGGCAGATTTTTTCAGCTCAAACTCTCAAATTAAGAAGAACCTGAAGTATTTCAAGCCCTGAAAGAAAACAACATCCAACCTACACTGATGTATCCTATGGAACTATCCTTCGAAATCAATGTGGAAGTAAGATATTTCCATGAAAAGAAGACCTGAGAAATTTCATTAATACCAATCCTGAGCTACAAAAATTCTGAACAATATGTTAGAAAAACACAATGAGACTCACAACTTCATGAGGCCTAACAGAGTAAAGCAATTAAATAAGACAAGAAATTAAATGGAAGGGGAGGATAATAATAAAAAAGCCAGCTACAGTAAAATACCATGACAAGTCTAAATCAACACATACCTGTTTTAAACAGCAATGCTAATGGCCTTAATTCACTCATTAAAATAACTAGACTGGCAGAATGAATCAAGAACCAAGATTCAACAATATGTTGTATTCAAGAACACACTTAATTCAAAATTAAATCAATATTGAAAGAAAATGATGTAAAACAATATTCCATGACACAGGAAACCACAAAAAATCAGGAGTGGCTAGCCTATTTGGATACAAACTTGATTTCAAACCAAAACTAATGAAGAGAGACAAAAAGGTCACTACATTCTCATATAGGGATCAATCTAAGAGGAAGAGCTGAAAATCATGAATATATATACACCAAATGTTACTGCACCAACTATGTAAATCAAACATTAGTGTACATGAAAAGCTAAATAAGTCCTAGTGGAATAATACTTGTTAACTTTAACACCCCACTGTGAGAAATAGACAGATCAACTAGACAAAAGAACCAATAATGAAATACTACAACTGAACCAAACTTTTGAAAAAATGGACTTAGTAAATGTCTACAGAGCATTCCACCAACAAAATCAGAATACACAATCTTCTTAGCTGCACATGGGTCATTTTCCAAAATAAACCACATGCTAGTTCATAGAATGTGTTTAATTAAATGCAAAGGAATTGAAGTTATGTGTACCTGTATACTATCAAATCAGAGTATCTTGAAATTAGAGATCAATAGGCCTGGGATTTACCACAGTGATTCCAGCATCTGCCTAGCAAGCTCAAGGTCCCTGGTTTGATCCCTGGTAACCATATACAACAACACTGGGCATGTGACTCATGTTCAGCAGCAATCAGTATCACAAACCACAGTGCTGGGGGTGGTGGCTCATGCCAGCAGTTGGGAGGTAGAGACAGGGGGATTGCTGAGTTCAAGGCTTGCCTGGGCTACATAGTGAGCTTAGGGTCAGCCTGAACTACAGTGTGAGGCCGTGTCTCAACACAAACAAACAAACAACTGGAGACCAATGGCAAAAGAAATTCCAAGAACTTCATGAATACATGGAAATTGAATAATACTCTCTTGAATAACCATTAGGTAATGGGCAAAATTAAAGAAGAAATTGGACAGTTTCTGTAATTAAATGATAATGGATTCCCAGCATGCCAGTGCACAGGACTGAAGCCTACTGCCCAGCCCTCACTCCACCCCAGAGCCATGCAGAGAAGACTCAGGTATAGACCCTGGGCACCATCCCCAGCATGCCAGCGTGGAGGACTGAAGCCTGCTGACTGGCCCCCGCTCTACCCTTGAGCTGCATGGAGAGGACTCAGGTACAGACCCCGGGTGCCACTCCTAGCTTGGAGTGCCAGCCAGCTGGCACTGTCAGCCTGCCAGCTGGCCCCCACTCCACCGTGGAGCTGCACAGAGAGGTCTTAGGTACAGACCCTGGGCGCCATTTCCAGCTTGGAGGTCTCAGACCTGCCGGCTAGCTGCACACCTACATTATGATGACCCAGGCCAGAGAGGAGCTGGAGCTAATTCCTGTGACTCTCCACACCAGAGCCCCACCAAAAGACCAGGTAAGACAAAAAAAAAAAAAAAAAAAAAAAAAAAAAAAAAAAAAAAAAAAAAAAAAAAAAAAAAAAAAAAAAAAAAGGAATCTAGCTTGTTTTGCCATCTATTCCTAGATCCCTCTATTCAACTCTTGTCCCCACACCCTTTCCTGTCTTCCAGTCAGAAGCAATACCCAGAAGTAAAAGACTATTAGGCTGCTGTATTTCTTTTGTACTATTATAAGAAGGTGTGCAAAGTCTCCAGCAGTCGTATAGCATACAGTTGGTACTGTTTTTCTTTCTTTCTTTCTTCTTTTTTTTGAGGCAGGGTCTCGCTTTGTAGTTCAGGCTGGCTCTGACCTCACTATGGAGCCTAGGCAAGTCTCAAACTCAGCAATCCTTCTGTCTCTGCCTCCTGAGTGCTGGGATTACAGGCATGAGCCACCATGCCAGGAACTGTGGTATGTGGCATTGATTGCTGGTCGGCATGAGTCTCCATGCCCAGCATTGTATGTGGTTACCAGGATTGAATTCAGGACATTGTGCTTGTGAGGCAGGCACCGGAACCAACAAGCTAACCCTCTGGCCCCAGTTGGTACTGTTTTATATATACCCTTTATCCTCTGTTGCCTGCTGGCATATATGAGGCTCTCGAGTCTAGGTGATCTTCATAAATCTGCAAACCCTATTTTATTCTCCTCCTGTCTCCCTACCTCCCTGATTCCCCAGTGACCTTTTATCCCCAAGGGGTTCTGGGGACACATTTACAATTACATGTTGTATACACATTGCTGTTCAATTCTAAATTTTGCCATATGGACACAGAGGTAACTCATGAGCTCAAAGACTTCAGAATAGAAATTAACAAAACTTTTCATATTATTTACTGTTTAATACTGACATTGGCACTGATTGTATTATAGTAACAAAGATGATGTGATTGTTCTGTTCAAATACATCCCATGATGTGTCAGAACTGAGAACTCTCAAGGGTCATTACAGATTCAAGGAGGAAAACCCAGGAAGGTGCCACTTCCAAAGGGACTCAGATAATAGAAGGAGACTTGCAACAAACATTGCCCTGATATCAAGCAAAGAGTTAAACAAATAGCATTAGTAACAACAAAAGAGTAGAAATGAGAAAATATACAAAAAAACAGACACAAAGATCACCACCACAGGGAAATTCAGAGAAAAAGGTAATAGGGCAAACTGAAACTCAAACACCAGGACTCCTGGAGATGGTAATTAAAGAGGATCTAGTAAAATGGAAATCGGAACTTATCTCTGAGATCAAAATAAGGATACTGTCCACAATGAAAGACATCATTAAAGAAGAGATCAGAGAGGTGACAGAATCCAAGAAAGCAAAAACAATGGAACCTTTTAAACAGCTTCAAGCAGAGCTCCAGGGAATGATGAAGGAGATCAAAAGCTTGAAAAATAGGATGAATGAAGCAGAGAACCGAATCTCAGACCTAGAGCACAGAATAGTAACCAATGAACAGGAAAGACATAATCTATGGAAAAGGGAAAAGGACCATGAGAAATCAATCCAGCAGCTTCTAGATGACTCAAAGAAAAATAGCATAAGACTGACTGGGGTCACTGAGGAAGCAGGAGACAATGCAAAAGACATAAAAGAATAACTGTTGTCAGAGATAATGGCAGAAAACTTCACAGGAAAAGAAATGGACATGCAGATAAAAGAGGCCTATAGGACTCCAAAACACCATGAAATAAAAATATCTACACCTAGACATATAATTATCAAGGTTCCAGATACACAACACAAGAATGAAATAATGAAAGCAGTGAGAGAAAGGAAGAAAATCAGCTACAAAGGGAAATCTATTAGGATCACAGCAGACTTTTCAACACAAAACACTCAATGCAAGGAGAGTGTGGAGGGAAGTATTTCAGGCATTGCAGGAAAACAACCTCCAGCCTAGACTGTTGTATCCTGAAAAACTAACTTTCAGAATAGACAGGGAAATAAGATACTTCCATGATAAAGAACACCTGAAGAGCTTCACAAATACAAAACCTGCACTCCCAAACATCCTAAAGAACATCTTGGAAAAAAACCAGAAAATTCCATGCCCATGAGACCCAGCAGAGTGAACTCACTGAGGCAAACAATGAACTAAATACAAAAAGGGAAAAGCAAGGAAGAAAAGAACCAAGAACTGGGAAACATGGCAGCTCTAAGATGGACACATTCATGACTGACATGGCCATCAGTCATAACCATTAATGTCAATGGACTCAAGGGGCCAATTAAAAGACACAGACTAGCAGATTGGATCAAGAAGCAAGATCCTACAATGTGCTGCATACAGGAAACACACATAATTCAGAAGGAAAACCA